>CM052156.1:2701831-2717746 GCA_028455555.1 Augochlorella aurata | reverse complement strand
TTTTCCGAAATTTTCGAATTTTCAAGTTTTCGAAATTTCAGTGATACAAGTCAATCACAAGTCAGACATAACTAAAATTTTGTGTTGGTAAAATACCATGATTGAGAATTATTCTAAAGGATAATTAAAGGATATTCTAAAGGTTAATTAGGAGAGGTGTAAGGGTTCAAATAAATACTCAGTTATCTTGGGAATTATTATTTTTATTGCGTAATAACAACGTACAATAAATACAACATTTTACATAATTATTTTACTTATTCTACGCGTTTCTAGCGTTCCTATGCTTGTGCGCTTCCTATATGGTCCCTCCGAGGCCATTCGTGTGCGAAATTACTAGCAGGAATGGCAATTGCGTGACTACAACTAATTAGCGAGCTGCTTAAAGATGCACCTGAGCCGCGTACACCTCGAGAATCGTTCTACGCAGCTCGCGACGCGTTTTCCAGCGCGGAGTATGCGCGCACGGAGTAGTCGGTAGTCTGTCTCGAGTCTGGATGTGCAAGGTGTCGTATGGGGATCGTTTATTATCGTACTATCGTGCTACACTCGAACGTTACCCGGTCTTTCGAACGTTACAAACACTCCTAAACATCATCTGGGTTCATTAACGCGGAATCGGAAGTGCTCTCGCGAGAGTCTAGCTGCTTCCTCGGTGAAAGTGTGAGGAACTCTGGTCTTCCTCAATGGAACGTCTCTGGCAGAAACGCGTAGGAAGAGTAAAGGTGGTTGCAGCATGTCAGGAGCACTGGCTACTTTTCCAGGATCGATGCGCTCTCATCGACGGCCGAGAAACAACTGATGTCCCGTGGAGACTATCGGCGCCGGTTGATCATCGAACAGAAGATGGACAAAGGTTGTCGGATGCGTGGCAACCAGCCAAATGACCCAGAAACCCTGCCGCTAGCACCGGCTCCGAGTATTCAGGAGAACAGTGTCCTCCGGTCGCGAGACCTGCAACGAAATCCACAGTGCTTAGTCTCCGAGAACGTATCTGCGGTATATTATTATTGCTGGTCCGAACTTTAACATTAAACGAACCGGGACGCGCGCAACAGTGCGTCAATTAGGCGTTAATAACGCGTCGACTTACCGCGAAGCATCGATGTTATCGTGCGGCTGATGGAGCTGTGACAGTGCGACAAGTAGATGGGGATCGTCTCGCTCACACCATAGATCCCGCGATCGATTCTGTGTCGCCGTAGAGACAGAGGCCGCGACGTCAATGTAAACAGTCGTCGGTTCGCGTCAACTTGTCCAGAAATTGACCTCCGGCAGTCCTTATCAGGAAGAAGCGAGGCGCAGCGATTGGGTGGATTGCGAAGGTAAGACTTATCTCGCCGGGCAAACTTTTAAAGACGTAACTTGTCACCGGGGAATTCCTTGGAGACCCGGTAATTCGGGGAAACTCGATTTCCTTCGGCGCGTCCATTGTTCGGCGAGCGATAACATGCTGGAAAATAGAAAAAATTGATCCGTCATTGTTCGCTGTGCATCGTCCTGTAACCGCTAGACAGCTCGTACACTCTCGGTCTAACGGTTACGAAAGCGGCGAATCGGCTGCTTACCTCGAAGCAAGTGTTTACCGAGCGATTATCTCGGCGTTATCAACGGTGTCATTTACGATGTCATCTCTGGGCGTGTGCGCGTGCCGCGTGCGGATCGCCTCGGTCGCGGAGATGGTTTCGACACCTGCGACAGAAAAATCCGGAATTAGAAGGAATTCGTGGCTGGTTCTAGGTTGTGGTTAGTCCTCCTGATCGTCCTCGGACCGTCGCGGAGGAATCAGCACCGGCGCCGCGACGTATCGACCGTGAATGGAGTCGAGGGTGGAGGACGACGAGGACGGCGAGGGCAAGGGTGGGGGCGCAGACGCCGTTCCGCCGGTGAAAACCAGGCCAACGCTGCGCGACATCGCCCGCCTCTGTGTCAACACCTTCAGAGCCTTCTATGTCGGGGACCTGGTCGTCGCAGTTGCGCCACAACAGCCGAAGACCGCCGTCGCCTGTCGAGGGACAGAGGTCCCGGTCGCTCCAGACATGGGCAACCTGCAGAGCGACGCCAAGAAGAAGACCAAGAAGGGCAGGACCGCCGAAGGGACGGCCAGCGTCCATGGCTCCGTCGACGGCCTCGGGGACACCACCGACACGGGGGACGACGGCGAGACCGAGGACGCGGAAGAGACGCCCGTCAGGAAACCAGCTCCAGCCAAGCCGGAGGAGAGCCTCCAGACATTCCAGAGAGTCGACAAGTACGAGAGGCAGCCGAGGGCTCCGTATCATGGCAAGCGACAGGCTCCCAAGCCTCCCGGATCCGCCGTGAGAAAGGTCAGGGTTCGCTTTCGCTTCTCGAACTCTGCCTCTGGCCCTTTACGACTCGCAATCCAGGCCCTTTGACGCAGTTTATCGAACGCGTCCCTCCCGATCTCGCGACTTTATCTCCGACATGTTTGTTTAACACTGGGACCGTCAAACCAGTCTGAACGGCGACTGCTTTCTTATCGTGTTCGTTTTACAATTCGCGATTACACAGTAACGTTCTTACGAGCAATTTCTCAGTTCTTTAGGCGAGCATACATTATAATAGAAATCGTACAGGCAAACTCGCGACAAGAATTACAAGCTTTCCGGTCGAGGTAGAATGCAACGACTCCATTGCACATCTCGCGCAACTATTTCCGCGGGGCGTCCGGGGGTTAATAGGTCACGGGAGGCTGTCGAGATTAAAGGCGACGATCGGGAATAATCGGAACGGACGCGACGGATCGGCCCCCGCGGAAATATGCGAGAAATTGGCAGAGGTCTCGTCGCGTTATTTCCTGGAAACGTGATGTATCTCTTCCGGATCTCACGCGTGATTTATCTCCCATTGAACGAGAGACCGATTCGCGACGGAGTCTCGCCGTATACTCTAGCCATGGCATATCGAATCGCACAGGTCGCGCCCGAGATTCCGGAGAAGTCGATCGAGATTCAGCAGGAGCTGGTGAACGGGGAAAATGAGGAGCATCGGCGATCGGTGGAGAAGATCGAGGCGGCGGACGTCGATCTCTCGAACAGCCTATTGGTGCCGGTGTCCTTGCCGGGCCAGAGGAAGGGTCCGATGGTTCTGGTGACCGATTCGTGGCGGCTGGCCAACAAGGCGGTGATCGTGTCGGAGATCTCGGCCCCGCCAAGCCAAGAATCGTCGAGCGACAGCGTGTTCACCGATCCGGACGAGCAGGAAGCCAAGCAGGAACCGGCGGAGCCGACTACGCCGCCGTCGATTGATTCGGACGTCTTTCAGAGGAACCAGAGGAACCAGAAGAGCGAACCGAGCCCGCTTCCTCCGCAAGCCGGTGAGTCCGCGGTCGTCGGAGGTCGTAGCCCTTTGCACTCGAAAGCAATTTTAACTGCAAATCCAAAATAATTTTTCTAACTTAATGGTACGTCTATTTTATATGACAAAGTGCTTTCTATAACTTTCCAAATTTAAACTTTGATCGTATAACAATTATCTTGGAACGCGATATAACAATTTTAGTTGCTTCTCGGAGTCGGCACTCGAAGGCTTAATATCTACAGAAAGCGACGCCGCTCGCAGCGCGAAAAATATAGCGCGACGATACGGCGCAAGAGTAAACGAGCGACGATAAAGAGCGATTAGCGGGACGTCGATAAGAGGAACGATAAGAGGAGGCGTGATCCACCACGTGTCACGGTCGTGAATCTCCGTTGCAATCGCGATCCTTCGTTTCGAGAAGCTGCACGGCTCCGTGGCTGGACCGTTCGGTTACGCGGAGACGTCAGAGACAATCGGGTTATCGATCTCCGGCGAGGCGATGATCCATCGAGCGAGCGGCGAAGTGACAGTGTCACCGGTCAGCGATTCGCAGCTGTCTCTGCACCGTCGGGGGTTAACGCGTCCGTCGCTGTGTCCGGTGATCCGGACGGATCCGATTATTAACAGCGGTTTATTTCGATCGCGTCGGCCGGCGAGCGCTGACAATAAGTCGGGCCGAGATGAGTTCCTTGGAGACTCGTGGTACAGGGTCACGGTGGCTGGATAATTTAGCAGCAGGTACGATAAGAGCGCAGGTACGTCGTCGCTTGGGAAGAATGGATCGTGTCGGACGCGGTCGTTAAATATTTACGCGGGTTTGCTCGAAGTGAATGCGCAGGGGACGGAGAATGCGGGGTCTGAAAGAGGGCTCGGTCTTTCAGACAGGCGGATCGTGGACACGCTGATCTCGGTGTTGTCGGAGCAGCTCAAGTCCAGGCTGACGGAGGAGGAGATCGAGCAGTTCGCGACGAGGTTGTGTTCCAGACTGCACGCGGACGGGCTCCTCGGATCTGTCTCCTTCGACGAGCGGACGCCGAGCAAGGAGATCAGCATCGTAAGCCAGACATAACCCTGACCGACGTACCGAAACGATTGACGATCGTTTGTCGGATGATTTTAGGAAGAGGTCGAAGCGAGCGAGCGCAGCGATTCGGAGAAGGAGAACTTGCGACGCGAGGTCGAGCGGCTCCGGGAGCTGACTAGGAACGTCGACGCGACATCGGCGCAGGGTAAGTCGACGCAGACGTCCCCTCTGACTGTGCAGCCGGAGCAATGGGGCTTGGACAGGCCAAGAAACTCCGAAGACGCGACGTCGGAGAGGTCGAGCGTCCAGGAGTCGATTCCCGAAGAGCCGGTGGTGAACAGCCTCGACGGCCTAAAAGGTGCGAAGCACGAGCCGCCAAGAAAACAGTCCTCCATGTCTTCCGCGACTTCGCCACTGCCACCGTCTCCCCCCGCCCATTCTAGCGTTGCGCCACCACCGCCGCCGCCACCGCCTCCGCCACCCTCGCCTTTCCTCGATCGTCCCGTTAGCGTCCCGGCACCCCATCCTGCTGTCCCCACGTTCTCCATTCCACCCCCGCCTCCGCTGCCCCCGTGTCCACACGCGGCCCAGTCGATTCCCTCGCAGAGTCTAACGTCGTTGACGGGAATTCCTCCGCCTCCGCCACCGCCACCCTCGACTCCCATGCCACCGCCTCTGCAACCCATGAGCAGGGAAACTCCCGGGTCTCCGCCCGTCCCGCCACCGCCACCTCCGCCGCCGATCCCCACGTCCACGATCGGCTTGATATCCTCCGTTCCTCCTCCGCCACCGCCGCCACCGACACCTATGTCCGGCTCCATTCCTCCTCCGCCGCCCCCGCACTTGCCCGCGCTAACCGCGTCGCTCGCAGGCGGATTCTCGCATTCCTCGATACCTCCTCCACCTCCTCCCCCGCCTCCGCCGCCAGCTCCCTCGTTGGCCGGCATGGCAGCAGGGATTCCACCGCCGCCGCCGCCGCCGCCGGGCACTCCTCTGATCGGAGGAATCCCCCTGCCGCCACCACCGCCTCCCATCGGAGGCATCCTCGGTGGACCCCCGCCGCCTCCTCCGCCACCCGGGATGATGGGAGGACCACCGCCACCGCCGCCTCCACCAGGCATGGGTCCACCGGGAGCACCGAGGCCGCCTCCGCCTCCGGGAACTATGGGAGGAGCTCCAGGACCTTGTCCTTTACCGGCTCCACCAATAGGAGGGTGGAACCCGGCGGGCAGAGCGTGTGAGTACCAGGACGCAGGGCGTCTCGTGGCCCGTGAAAGGGAGATATCGCGATGATCAGTGCGCTCTTACTCGTTCAGGCATGAGAAAAGAACCCATGTGCCCCGAGGTGCCCATGAAGCCGCTCTACTGGACGAGGATCCTGGTGCCGGAGGCGCAGACAAACCTTGGTTCCGTCGAAGCTTCGGACGCCCCCGCTCAAGTGAGTAGCCATGGCTCGGGACCTACGGTTTTAGTCGCGAATTAATCAATCAGATCTAGAATCTCAGGCCTAGAGTCTATAATGGAATGATGTATGTGTTACCGTTCCTTCCCAGGTACCTCTGTGGCTGGAACTAGAGGAAGAGAAAAACCTGGACATGAAAGAGTTCGCCGGTCTATTTTCACGTCAGGTGACCGAGCGAAAGCCGGTGAAAAAGGCGGACGATTCCACGAAGCCCTCTAAGGTGCAGCCAGCGAAGATCCTCGACTCGAAGCGCTCGAAAACCGTGGGCATCCTGGAGAAGAGCCTGCACGTGGACTTCTACGAGGTGGAGAACGCGGTCTACAATCTGGACACGAACGTGGTCAGCTTGGAGGCGCTGCAACAGATATACGAGATCGTAAGTCGGGAAACCCTGTGCTCTCTAGAACCGCGCGAATCATTCCAACGGATTGCTTATTTCAGAGACCGACTGCGAAGGAACTGGAGGACATCAAAGCGTTCGAGGAGACGAATCCAGATGTCCCACTGGACCAGCCGGAGGTGTTCCTGAAGAAGCTGTCCGGCATAAACAGCTTCGCGGAGAGGATAGCCTGTCTGATGTTCCAGACCGAGTTCCACGACGCGATCTCCTCGGTGTCTACCAAGCTAACCAACCTGAGGACCACCTGCGACTTTCTCTGCAATTCCGGGTCCTTGAAGAAAGTGATCGCGTTGATCCTCACGCTGGGCAATTACATGAACGGCGGGAACAGGAGTCGGGGACAGGCGGACGGGTTCGGCCTAGAGATCCTCGGCAAGCTGAGGGACGTCAAGTCCAACGTGCCGGGCATCACTCTGCTTCACTACGTGGTCAGAGCGAGACTGGCGCAGGAGAAGGACCACAACTTCGAGTCACCTTTGCCGCTGCCTGTTCCAGAACCGGCGGACATCGAGGCTGCCTCGAACATCAATTTCGACAACATCACCGGCGAGTTGGACAGGTTGCGCAAGGAATTGAAAGGTAAGACACGTCCGACGGTGTTCGATCTCTAATCCTTTTTTTAGAGGGGCATGCGGATATCTATTAACTCCAATATTGTCTCCACAGCATGCGTCAAGAAGTGCGACATCGTGGTCGAAGCCGACCCCGAAAATTCGGGCCCTTTCAAGGAGAAGATGGACAGCTTCGTGCGCGAGGCTACCGCGGAGCTGGCCAGCGAGCAAGAGGCTTTCCAGGAGGC
Organism: Augochlorella aurata; assembly: GCA_028455555.1. NCBI lineage: Eukaryota > Metazoa > Arthropoda > Insecta > Hymenoptera > Halictidae > Augochlorella > Augochlorella aurata. The sequence goes on along the minus strand of CM052156.1, from coordinate 2,710,740 downwards.
GAAATGCAAGTTCAAGGCCGTGATGCAGTTCTACCAGTACAAGCCGAAAGGGTCGAGCCTGGACCAGGCGGATCCGAGCGCGTTCTTCGTCCTCTGGCTGGGATTCTGTCAGGACTTCAAGGTACTAGCGGGCGGAGTTCGGGCAGGGTTTCGCGGCGCAGTAAGTCTTAGCGTTCCTTGAGATCTTCGACTGGTAATTGGTGATCGTGTGCAGGACATCTGGAAGAAGGAACAACAACGAATTATGAAGGAACGAATGGAGGAGTTGCGGAAGAAATACGAGAACAAGAACAAGGTGGCCAAGACCAAGAAGAGCGCAACGGGACTCAAGGCGAGACTCCTGAGGCTGCAGCGAGAGTGAATCGGGAATTTGCCACGAGCTGATGCCTTGGAAATGAGTCTTCGAGCGAGGACAGTCTGGCTGTCCCGGAGCGACAGCTTGCGTGGATCCATCGATCCTGGGATCCACGCTCCACGGCACTAATCGAGGTCGAACGCACACACGACGAGAAACTCTATCGCGTAGGATATATGAATCTGTTACTGTACATAGGCTCGTTAAGTTTGCACAGAATTATTTGTAAATACGTTGTTTTTTGCGATATAACGAGTTTTCGATGATTAATGATAATTATAATAAACGATACGTTTTTTACACGACCAACGTTTAGTTATTCGTCCTTTTCTTACCTATCCTTTTCAGAGGCAAAGGAAGAGGAATCGCGCTGGGATTAAGATTTCCTGGTAGACCGTTTGGTGTCAAATGCGTGTGCGTTTTGCGTATATTTTTTGTTTCTTTCCACTGCAATTAGTAGCGACGATACAAAACCTTCAAGTAAAAGCGAAAACAGAGATTAACATTTAAGGGGATAGATTAATAGATTAATCGCCGTATGATCATCATCGTTATCATCATCATCATCATCATCATCATCATCATCATCATCATCATCATCATCATCACCGCCATCATAATCATCATCAACATCACAATCTCATCATCGTAATCATGATCATTATAATAATCATCAACATCATCATCATCGGTACGTGCTGTTCAACTCTAGAGTATAAAAGAAAACGAAAGAAAAGAAGAAAATCTTCGAAGGGAAGAGTAAAGATCGAACGCCGTTTTCTCTTTTCGCGAGCCAGAGAGATCTCGTTCCACCGGGCCCCGACCGTTTCTATTTAACGAACGCGAAACGGGGCCCCCCCCTGCTGGTTGGCCTGGGCGCTTGTCGCGACGGTTTCTACAAATTACTACTTCCGGTGGTCGGCTCGCCTCGGCAGGCAGGTACGATTCGCGCAGAAAGCGGCACGGCGATAGACTTTTAAGGCAATCCGGTCGCGGGTAGCGTTGACTCTCGTGTCTTTTCTAGGAAACTGTCTTATTCGCGGAGTGAATCCCGGTCGCGACACCGAGCCGGAGAGCAATCGAGCAATTATATGTACACCATGGTCTACCCCTCGTTTCGAATTCCTCCGTCGATTCCCGAGAAATTACCGATTCCTTTCCCTCACCTTCTCCGACGTTTGCTCCCGTTGCGACGACCCCGGGCTCCGACGGAACGAGCGTCGCGAGACGAGACAAAACGACACGATCGACGGAACGATCGCGTAACGATACCGATTCGCAGAACACGCATCCACACAATCTCTCTCTCTCTCTCTCTCTCTCTTTCGCGCAATCTCTCATCGGTTACGGCTGGTGAACACCTAGTAATTCTATAGCGTAGCGCAGCATTACAATTACAATTACAATTAATAATAAATCGTTATCGGCTATGTCTCTCTGTGTCTCTGGTAAAGAAACTTGCTTACGAAAAACTGTGTTAAATTCGACACGGTACGTAGCGTCGCGACGACGTAAAACTTTCGCGGGCATTATACTTCTCTCGGTACAACGCGACCGATTTCTCTCTTTGGATCGCACGGTCGCGTCCAATCTCTCGCGTCTTTTGTCGCGCGATTACTACGCATTTTTACAAAATAGTTCGGTAATAATGTTAAGCTCTTTCACACTCGATTAGTGAACGCCCCCAAAGAGCACATCCTCGTTATAGGTAGCGAAACGGTAGCTAATTCACGCGACAGGCGGATGCTCTCGGGTTCGCGTTCGCGCGCGGCTTCGAATCGTTATTACATATATTTATATTTATATATATATTTTTTATATATATATTTATAGATTTATATATTAGATTAGATTATCCTAAGCGTTGCGTCGGCGGTGATCCCCGTTGCGCGGGTCGCTGATCCCGCCGCCGACGTTTGGCCTTTTCATTCGCGTGACTATACGAATATGTCCCGGCGACTATAATCGGAATGGTGCTCGTTGGTCGATAGGCGTTGGTTTTCCCTTCCGTTGGGTGGTCGGCGTCGAGACGGAGGTGTCGGAGGCACCCGATGGCTTCCTCGACAGCTTCAGAGACGGTGGTAGCGGCGTGCTCGATCCGCTGGACGGTGTCCTTGTTCTGTAGAATGATCGAGACCGATATTAATCCGTGTCCAATCCGGAACATGTCCAACCCGAACACCCTAATCAACCCTTTCGGACGTACAAACGAAACAGACGAAACAAACGAAAAATCGACGTGTTCCAAAAATGATATTTATAATTTGAATGAACTGTAGTGAACGTACACTTAGCAGAGACGTCTGTCTACGAAGACTTTTTCTACGGACAGTGTATGAAAGCTTGAAAACGAATAAATATCATTTGATAACGAAACGTGTGTTAGGGTTGGATACAATGTCCCTCGTCAGGTTCGAACGATGATCGACGATGGTACACGCAGCCTGGTCGATAGAGCGCGTGTTACACAAAGATTCACTGGAACCAGCCACGCGGAACAAGCAAAAGACAACCCCCAGTAAACAAAAAAAAAAACAAACAAAACCACATCAGAGACCGAGAAACGATGGATTACCTATCTGGCTTGACGGCCGATGAGGTGTTAGTCGCTGAGTTCGAACACATCGAGCTGCTCCTGGTGTTAGAAAACAGACACGACAAAGGATTATTGAAGAGTCCCAAGCGGTGCTGAGTTAGTGGTCGTGTAGAGACAGAGATGACAAAAGAAACTGTGAGAGGGGACGCTTCGACGAACGTTGAACATCGTTAATCGTACAATCTTCTTCACTGTCTACATTGACAGTGGGAATCGAAGTCCGTCGAAGCGTCTCGTTTCAAACAAGCGAACAAAAATGGCAAACCGGTTGGAGAACGTTGTACCAGGAACGGTTTCATGGGAATTAGAATGGTTGGAACGTGCGAGATAGGGCACACAGTGCGTAAAGAGAGAAAGATAGAAGAGAAAGCTAGCCTGTGTTAAGAGCAGAGGAAACAGTTCGGCCATACCCGGTGGAATCGGTAGAAACCGTCGAGTCGTTGCTTCGCATGGAATGGGTGGATATATTGCTGGTCGTCGATTGCGGGGATTTTATATCCGTGCCCACGTACACGGGGATCCTCGAGTGGCTAAACCATCACCAATCATCAATACAATTGCCGTTAGATCGACGGGGAACCGCGGAACGAAAAAGCTCGAACATAAACCAGAGGAACCAAAGCCAGAACCAAAAAGCCATAAACCCAACGTTAACGGATGGAAATGAGAATGAGACAAAGAGAAACAAAAAGAACCTCCACCATTTTTCGCGAACGTTCTACGAGCTGTACAAATAGTTCCGTGTCGCGATTACCATAAATAATTGTACGCTCTCTTGCTACACCCGGATGTCGGAATTATTTGCTCACATTTGAAAATTAATTTTCCAATAATTCTAATATTACACGGTTCTTTTTCTGACAGTCTATAGGCAAGACAGCGTAGAACTTTCTGTGGAACTCGCGACAAAGAATTTCCTCGCACAAAAAAATTTTGAAACTTGCTCCAAGACACCGTATGGTTAGATCTTCAGCCATAATCGCACCGAGAGACCGCGTTGAAAGCGCAAGCGAGTATACCCGATCCTCGACTCCGATAATCGTTAATTTAGGTTTACCTGATCGGTGTGCCGACACCAGTCAGGGTTGGAATGCTCGAAGCTCTATGGATCGTGCCGAACCTAAAAACATGTTATTAACCAGACTTATGTTAATCGTCGTTAAACCGACACGCTTGAACCTAGCGGCGTTAATATGCGTGGAGAAACCGGGCTCTAAGACAATCTATATAGCAATCTATCCGCGTCTCTGAGAAGAGCTGTCGCACACCTGTTCCGGTCTTTCTTCGTCCTCGATCAAATAGAAACGAAAAGGTAATAGAAACTCAAAAAAAGATACATAAAACAAGGTGAGGTAGAAAATGCCGGGGGGCTGAAAATACATAAATCATCGTGCACGATCGTCCGGATATGCGAATAAGTCACGATGCACCTAAACAATGAGATCAGGATACCATTGGCTGGCGAACCCCGTGGCGCTATCAATGGATCCTCAGGGTTTGCCATCGAATGGTATCGTTGTCTCTGGCATACCGTCCTCGTTAATCTCTACCACGTAGTAGGATGCGAGAAAATCATCAATATCTATCTTCAAGATGCGAGTTAGTCCTTAAGTATCCTTTCGTTCGATAGTTCTCTTTTCTTTCGGGAGTCTATGGACTACGAACCTCGCTGACACGCCACTGGCCGGACTAACTAGCCCCGTAGGCGTCCTTGGTCGTGAGCTTGACCCATTCACAGGCGTTCCAAGCCTTTTCCCTGACATACTATTATGCCTGCTCGAAGTCGGTGTGTTTCCCGTTGTACTGCTGACCGTTGTTCTGCGCGGTATGCGACTCAGGTTAGTCGAATCGTCTGCAAATAATTCGTACACTGTCAGAATATGTTCTACGATTGTTATCTATGTTTTATCTAGATTCTAGGACTGTTTTGCCAGGACAGTATTGTGATTATATGTCAACATTCGTCCTCAAAGGGTTGGAACGTCGATTCGCTACCTGTGCTGTCGAGAGACTGAGTGGAACCGTATCGACTAGGCGGTTTGCTACCCTGCCTCGAAGCTGGTCTGCTCCCTGGTCTACTAGTTGGTCTAGACGCTGGTCTGGATGCTGGCCTTGAGGCTGGCCTGCTCGAAGGGCGACTACCACCTGCGAAATGCCACGAATTCAATTAGATTTTGTTTCAGTAGGATTCGAATCACTTAATTAAAACGGCGAACGAGAAGAGAAGAGACTCACCCGGAGTAATCGGACTTCTGTAAGGCGTGCTGGTCTTTCTGGCGGACCCAATCCTGAAGGAGCTCTCGTTGTCGCTGAGGCTGTCCGGCGTTCCGGCGCTTAAAGAGGATCGGGACGTCCTGGACTGTCCCATGGGAACGCTTCGAGCGCTTCGTTCTCTCACCTACGCGACAGAAATGTTAGTTGAAGCCGCGGACACGACTTAGAATAACAGAATGCGAGGTCTACTCGAGAGTAGAGAGACAGAGAAGTAGACAGACGATCAGGCGGACAAACAGCAGAGTCCTTTTTGGCTGTTGGGCGCGCCGCAACGACCTCGCGAGACGGAAATCGTTACGAAATTGTGAAATCAACAACTGTAATTCGTGTTTGTAAAATATCCGTCTCGCGATTTCGCCGACGGTCGCGCCGAAGTGTTGCAGAGTCGCTGTTCGTTTGCTAGCGGTGATCGAAGGGATCGATCGATCGGCGAGCAACGCGAACAGAAACCGGGAGACCGTGGTCGAAGAGAGCGTGCTTACTGTCTAGAGAAATTCCAGTGTAAATCAAAAGAAATGAAAAGAAACAAAGAAGATCCATGCAAACTTACCAGAGGAAGTTGGGAGAGATAGAGTAGCTTATGGTGGTTCGAGGTATCTCCGATCAACGCCACTATGCACGCACCAATACAGCAATACAGGAGATCGTTATGCACAAGAATCGATAGTACACCATATACGCGGACCGTATGTGTGTCTCTGTGTGTGTGTGTGTCTATCGCGAAAACCGGAACACGCGAATTTCTCGAAGGGACGACCGATATCCTCGTCACCCCGATTCCTTCGCCTCCCCGGCGAGACCGACTTCCGGTCGCAGCCCCGGAGGATGGCGATCGTCCCTTTCGCTACAGAGAATCCCGGTTCGTTCTACAGGGAATGGGGGATCGTTCAGAGGCATCCAATCAATGGCAACAAAAAGAATAACCCGACTACACCGCGGAAATCAGAGAGATCGGCGCGAGATCGAACACCCAGGGTATGGTGAACTCATGCGATGGTGTTTGCGTCGTGGAGATGCATCTGCGACCGAGTTCAACTTCGTGGCATTGTGGCAAAGTGACGAAATCGAGCGAAAGTCGGCAAACTTTCTGATAAAAGTAAGACGAAACGATGATTATATTTTCATGTTAAAAAATAAGGAAAAAGTAGAGAGAACGGAAATCTGGACTCCGTCACTTTGCGACATCGAGAAACCGTGTTTGTCGCGCGTGCTAATCGATTTCATGGCGTTTATGGCGACGGAAAATTGTTCTCAAGGAACTGCATCGAATCGAGGGAACCATTTGACCTTGAATTTTGGCGGATTACGATTGGCGGTTGCTGCGAGTGCGTCCAGTGCATTGCACGGATGGGAAAGGTGGCTCGACAGGTGTCGACATATCCACGGTGTGACGCTTCTGGCCGCGTCGGCGGCCGTGGACGCACTGTCGCGTCAACGCGAGATGATACCTCGATCAGCCTAACGCGAGTTTCTCGCTCGATCGTGCAGGAGGTTGATCTAAATCTACCGGTTCTACCGCATGCACGATCCTCGATCCAAGCTACGGAACGTCGAGATTAGGCTCGCCGGTTTTTATCCCGGGAACGATCGTGGACGAGACAACGAAGAGAAGATCGCGATAGATCGTAGAGATCGACGAGGCCACACGCGTTCCATCGGTCGTCGCACGATGACGCGGAACGTAAAGCTCACTCGAAAACGAAAAGAAGAAAACACTGGAGAAGAGAAAAATGAAAAATAATAGTAATAACAACAACAATGATAATAATAATAATAATAATAACAATGACAGACCAAACTCAAAAAGAAACAGCGAACCAGTATTGCGAAACAGAGAGAAAACCAAAAAAAAAGAAGAAAAACTGTGAGAAACGCAGCAGAGATTTACACAGAAAAATAGATAATATATATATATACGTAATAGTATGATATGTATATATATAACAATAGAAAAATGATTAATATACTGGGGTACACCGTGTGTCACACCAACGACAGCAGAATTCAGAGAATAGAGTTTTCTTATTTACCCAATGATAAGAGGGGGCGTGCATGTGGAGGGGATACGAGCACGGAAGGTCCTCCTTTTGCCTCAAACTCTCAAATATCGGCGTCAGCTGGCTCATAAACTCCTCCGCTACACCACAAACGAAAAGTTTAAGGAAAATGCAGCAACGATCCCGCGTGGCGAACCGTTCCTGCACTCTCGGTCGTACGACGGTCCCAGCGGGCGGAGAACCTTCCGAGCGATCCCGAGCCGCGATCCTTCGATCCGCGTCGAAGATCCATCGCGGGGATCCTGCTCGGAAGCTCCTCGCCTCGCTGCGCTGAGAACTCGAGATCCTCGGGATCTCGACGACGTCCACGGACGCCCGTGGAACTCCACGGAATCGACGGAAAGAGACCAGAGCTGGGCAAAGTGGGCTCCGATCGACCAACCGCGAGGACCACGCGAACTTGCGCAAGAGAGACATCCGGAAATTCGGTCCGTCTAAACGCTGGATATACCGCCATTTTTTCTACTCGTTTAAATTATAATATTTATTCGAATATGCGGTGTTAACCCTTTGCACTCGAGTGGCGACTCTGAGGCGCCACTAAAAATTGGTATAATATTTTTCAAAATATTTCTAATAATATTAGATTCGTTTATATTAATCTTTATTGAAAGTCTGTTAATATTGTGAATACTGTACTTGCGAATAGACTAAATTTCATATGCATAAATCGCAATAAATCGTATAAAATAGAAATTTTAAAACATGTTTTGGATTTCGAATTAAAATACCTTCGAGTGCAAAGGGTTAACACTGAGTCTATCGAACTCTGAAACTAACTAACGCGCGTGCTTTACGCATCTGTGGCAGAATTGGGTGGTTACTATTTAAAATAATGCCATAATTAAAAGCATTTTAAAACGCCAACGAGCTATTTTTAATCTATTAATATCATCGAAAAAGAGAACCAAATTGCTGCTTGGTTTTTATTCTTTGCAATCGGCGCAGATAATTTTTATTTCGCATAAAAATCTCCTTGCTTTAAATTTTTACGAAAGATAAAAATTGTCCGCGTAATATAATCTTCTATTGTTATAAAGTTTGAATAAAAATTCGTCCGCAAGACGGTGACCTCGCGGTCGAATCGCGACGTTGCGTATCACTTTGCCCAACCCTGAGAGACAGTCTCGTGAAATCGCATCTCCTGAGGTGACTATTGGCCCCCGGAATGCCGGCGGGGGCCGAGACTCACGGCCCGAAATTTAACATCCCGATCCGAAGACGCATATCTGCGTGGCTGTGGGGTGTGCGGGGGCTGAAAACTGAAGTGGGAGCCGGTGATGGTGTCGGGGCATGTGACGGGGGTGTGGAGGGTGGAGAACGGAGAACCGAGAGTCGGGGAGCACAAAAGGGGTGACTTGAAAAGCGACTACCTAGAGGTGCGGAGGGTAGGCTCTAGGTGCGACGATTGCCATCGTCTTTCTAAGCTGACATGCTCGCATGCGAAGATATATATATATATATTTATATATTGGTGAATCGAGGCCGACGTCTTTTTGTACTTACCCCTATCTGGCCGCGACAGATCTTCGACTAGGCAAGACCATAGAGAGAGAGAAAGAGAGAGAGGGAGAAAGAGAGAGAGAGAGAGAGAGAGAGAGAGAGAGAGATAGATAGAGAGAGAGAG
>CM052156.1:2481637-2701731 GCA_028455555.1 Augochlorella aurata | reverse complement strand
AGAGAGAGAGAGAGAGAGAGAGAGATAGATAGAGAGAGAGAGAGAGAGAGAGAGAGAGAGAAAGAGAGAGAGAGAGAGAGAGAGAGAGAGAGAGAAAGAGAGAGAGAGAGAGAGAAAGGATCGAGAGAGCCGCGAGCTGTTAGAGATCGATATCGAACCGTTCAATGTGACTTTGCTCTCTTCGAGCTATTGTACAGGGTGTCTCAGACTTTGCATCGTCGAAGCTGATGGATCACAAACAAATTTGACTCCTGTTTTTGTTATAAATCGTTACGAGACACCCTATACATACGACCAACTGGCAGCTGCTTTCCCACTAAATCACGATCGTTTCACTTCTAAAAAGCTGTGCAACCCCTTCCAAATAACTATTCTATCACTAAACCTACCGAGCCTTAAAAGTAACTATTTCCGCCATTTTGATTACAATCCATATACGGTTAAAAAATCTATCCATTTCTATTACACCATGTACTTCGATTAAAAAACTTCAATGATCTTCTACAAAAGAGCCTTAAGTCCCAACAACTTTCAAACGATGCGAACCCGATTTTGATCGACTCGGTAAGATCACTGCTGATCTAAACAGTCTAGATCCTAGGGAAAGCAACTACCATCAAAGAATGCTATCTATCGAGATATCGAGATGGATATCATCCATCGTGGATCCTTTAAAGAGATCAACGAACGATCCAGTCTGCATGGATGTAGATACTGGCTTGACCAGAGAATAGCCGACCGCGATCGTCGAAGAGAAAGACAGAGAGAAAGAGAGAGGTAGAGAGAGATATATATATACATATAACAAGTGACAGTCCCATAGATAGATCGTGATCGGTGATCGACGACGATCCAAATGATCGAGGTTCCCGATCAGGATCCATGCGAAGGACATGCGAGTGATTGGTGGCGTTACCTTGGTGATTGGTCCGGCGTTCGCGGATGAGATTTGCGTACGCTGCAGGGTCGAGGTCGGGCTCGGCTTCGACTTGAACGCAGTCATTGTCTGGCTGACCCCGTCCGCCAGAATGAATTGCTCTCGCAGCTCGATATTCGTTCTTCCCTTGGCTACAGTGGTGTGTTGCGTGCACGCAAGTTAGAATGAAGCCGTTACAGGACATGTATGCGCGGGATATAATTGTTTTGTTTTTGTTTTAGAAAAGGGGGCGGGGGCGAAGAGAACAATGTATATTATACAGAGAGAGAGAGAAATAGAAGAGACAAAGTAGAGAAACAGCGAAGAATACAGACAGAGAGATTGACAGAAGATAGAGAGAGGAAGGACAGAATACAGATATACAGAGCGTAGAGAAAGAGAGAGAGAGAGCGACAGGGGTGGATACACCGATGTACAGAGAGCAGATAATTAACGGGCAGCCGAGATTGTTCGATTTTCGTTTTGTTTTTGGTAGCAGACAAGTTAGTTGGCGCAAATACAAATCAGAGCGATCGAAGGGTAGTTAATCAAGCGGGGTAGAGAGGAAGTGATTTGTTCGAGAGATTGGCAGCGATCATGCGCGTCGAGAATTGTTTCCAATGATTAGCGCGGAAAGTAGAAGAGAGAAGAGACAGATAAATAGATGGTACAACAGATTAGGGGTTGGTAAAGGCGCAGTAAAAATAGCGGCGATAGTACAGCGAGTAGTAATTGTTAGAGCGTTGCCAGCGGCGTACACGGTATGTTTGTGTGCGAGTGTACGGTGGTAGACAAAAAAGAGAAAAAAATACAGTGTATTATAGAACGATTGTATCGACAGAAGTTCGATAGGGTGGGTGGGCGTGCCGATATCGACGGGTGTCAAGGAGTAAATCGTAATTGGTCTACAATATATAATATACAAGTGGGAGACGTGTGACGAAGAGAAACCGCTTTGATTTGCATTGGTAGGCTTATCGATGACACATGAAAACGATGAGAGATATAATGATCTTTGTCGGTGCTGCTGAGTTCCCGTTAATTATTACATTGTAACGCGGACGACTTGTTCGTCGAGAGGTGGGTGGCATGCGACTGCAACGCCGACGTTCCAAGCACTTTAATCACTTTTAATTAGTTTATAATTACCGCTCGATTATCGAGGCACTGAACTATTGAAATACAAAAGCACCGAACTCTCAGACCACTGAATCCTACAAATTACAGACATCTTAAATCATTGACCTCTCAAATTAGTGATCTCTTCAAGTTATCGACCTCCCAAATTAACTAAAAATAATATACTAAAAAATATACTAAAATAATAATTAAAAAATAAAACATACCCAAATAATATACTAAAATCCCCAGATATTAAATTCCCAAAGTACTGACCAATCAAATACCTGAATTCCCAAATTATTATTAACTTCGAACGACAGCGTTGCCAGGGTCAGTCGAGAAAAGTGCTAAGTTTCTACCGACAATCAGGAATCGTAATCGAACCGACAAGTGATGAACTGGACGGTGATCGGAAGGAAAATACGACGAGATAGTGATCGACGCGACCGCGATCCAAAGGGTTCGTCAAAGGGTTCGCGGCGAAGTTACAACAACGAGATCATGCTTATCAACGGGGGCGCGCGCGCGTACACACGCACAAACACTCGCAACACAGGCTCGCATCCACGCGCAAAAGATCTGCAAACACTCGAAACGAAATATGATCGTATAAAACACGAAACACGACACGACACGACACGAACTCACTGCGGGAAAGCAAACGTATCAACACGAACATGCAGGATATACGAAAACGACGATTTCGTGGCCAGCACGGTATTGAGAATCGTTTCTTTCTACCTCTTAATTAAAAGGCAATCGACAAAGCGTGAATTAAAATCGACAGAGGTAGGGATCGATCCCGTTTCGAAAACGCACGGGCCACGAAGGACAATTATTCCCATTATAAAAAGATTCTCACCGAGCGGACACCAACCCTCATGTTGTTCCGGTTTGTTAGGGTCCGGTATCGGCATTAGAAAAACTTGACGGGTTAATCACGATATGAGGAGTTTAGTGATGGTCCGTTCAATTGTTCTTTCTTTTGTAATGCTTTGTACTTGATATGTATTATCTCGTTAAGTTCGAACGAAGGCATGCAATAAAGTCAGTACGTATCAAACTCGAATGCGTATCCAATAGGTAAGTATACACGTGAAACAGAGAGATATATCGGACAGTATCAAAGGACTAATTAAACGTCGGCAGAGTGGTGCGAACAAGTGACAAACGAGATGTATCGATTCTGGGACGTGGAAACAATGTATCCTGGTGGGAGGATATCGTGGAGCGGCAGAGGAATCAACCAATTAACGTATTAGTAGGCTAATCACAAGCGATTACGAGTCTCCTAATGTACCAAAATACCTCTAATGGCTCAAATTCGAGGAAGCCGTCGCGTTCCACGAGCCGGTGGTTAAGAAAAACTGTAAATAGACCTGCCTCGGCGCTTGATAATAAGTCGTAATAGGAAGGCCCCCACCAATTTGCGGAATTCTTCTATTAGCGCCGTATTATCGAGCGTCCGACCGCGTCGAGAGTTCGAGGAAGACTGAGGCTCGTGAAGCGCGACGACCCGCTCGCGTTAGTACGTAACAAAGCCCAAAAAACATAACCTAGCGGTTACAGGTGAGATCGACGCCTCGGCGGCGATGGTCCGCCTATGCGCGCGCGTGTTAGCAACGACGTTCCGGGCTCGGTTAATGACGATTAATTATTATTAGTCACGCTCACAAATCGTACCTCAGGAGCTGAGATCGTACACGCACGTGTGAATGCATCGAGGGGAGAGATGAGAATGAATGCTCGCGCGTATTCGACGAGGATGATAGAATCGACGGATAGAAAATCACGAGGGTGAACGAGTGTTATCGAGGCAGCGGGGGTGAACGCGAAGTCGGGGTCAAGGGTTACGAAACGGAAACAGAAATGGAACACTCTTGAGTCGAAGCGACAGATTGCGCGGCACGGCAAACGATCAAACAAACGAACAAATAAAAGGCAAAACGGGTCAAACAAATCCCACACGCGTCGCTAATCGGCGAAACAAACATAGTAAACGCGTTTAGCTGCCTCTTTGGAATTGGGGAGATGGGGACGGAAGGGTGAGATCGTTGAAGACGGATCGAACGGTCGATCCGAGTCGCGTTCTGGGACTCTGGGGACTGCTGAGGGCCGCGGGTGTCTGGGACCGGTCCCGAGGACTAGTTTCCTCGCTCGGATTCTATTCGAACACGGAGTTTCATCGCGGTTCATAGTCAGCGATTCGAATATTCGACGGTTTCGAAGTAGAGAAGAGACAAAGAGACCAGACGGATTAGATACTCACCGCGGCAAGGATCATTCTTTAACAAAAATTCGTCCAGAGCTACCCAGCCTCCACCCACTCGTACCATCACGGTGGATCGTAGAATGCGGACTAGTCGCAGTTTCTGACTGTCACCGAACTACAAACAGAATATTGTTAGAATGATGCTTGACACTGTTTTGTATTACACCACTTTTCAAAGTTTTATCCGCTGTGAGACTGCTAATAGGCTTCTACATAATAATTAGACTGCGGATTTTCTACTCATTTTTGTCACAAATCCGCAATCTTATAACGTTGCTACTACTTTGTTGAGCAGCCAATTAATCAGCCAGGGGATAAAACTGAACCGTGGGCTGATCTTAGTACCCTATATTTCCCTTCGCCGACTTGGAACACGCGGAACTTTTGGCGACAGGTACATAGCATCACCAGCCGCTTGACCTCGTCGTGGATCTTATCGGTATCGTTGTAGGTCCTGCGCTCTTCCCAATCTGGTCTCAGGGCTGCTATGAACTCCTTCCAATCTATCAAACCCTCGCCGTGTCGGTCGAAGAGGTCCGCCACTGCTCCCATCTCTAATCTCGATGTTTCAAACTCTGTAAGCAGTGATTTCATTAGAACAATCCTTCCATTAATATATAAAATGTTGCTGGAAACAGTATACTGACTGGTGTTCATGATTCCTTGGATAAAGTCCTCGCGAGGAATCAGACCGTCGTTGTTCTTGTCCATCTTCCTAAAGAGATCCGTCAATCTGGACTTCTTGTGGTTCATGAACTTGAGGAACTGTAAGGAATACAGTGCTTGTTAACAAGAATCAAAACGGTTGATAGATGACCTAGGTCTACCTACCCTCTTCCTCCAGTCTTCCCAACTGAAGTTCGCGACCCGGTCTAACTCTTGGATGTAGTTGTACTTATCCTGAAGCCGGCGTTGTCTTTCCCACGCTAGCATCCAAACGTGCCTCCACCTATCCCACAGGAGTTTAACCCTCGGGCTGCGGAACTCGGGTTCAGCGCCTTTGCTGTGGACGACAGAATTCGATTAACTCCAGGCTCTCTTACAAGAATGCCAAGGACATGGTTAAACGAGGCAAGAGAAGCAAAGAAAGCGGATAAACGTAGAAGAGAATCGTTAGATTCAGTCGGGTAACGAATATCTCAAAGGAAAAGGCACTGTACGGTTAGTACTAAAGAAATCAAAGAGAACGAACGAAGGAGAATCTAGAAGAATTATTGTTCTAGGGTGAAAATCAACGCAACCGGTGGAACTGCAAAAGAAAGACGTGTTACAAAGAATGTGTCGGAGCACGAAAGCAGATAGCATGGACGGGCTCTGAGGGTCGAATGTTGTTAAAGGTTGGGTTTGACGAACCTTCCTTTGGGTGGGAAGCGTGGGCCGATGTGCGGCAACGAATCCGGTGTTCTCTCACGGCCCGGGCTGGCACGGCTAAACAGGAACATGCGTCACATCACTCGACACTTCTACCAGACAACGATCACCGTGTCCCAAATCGGCGATCGATCCTCGGCTTCCTTACGGGACGAGCAAACGGGGAAAGTGTACAGAGAACAGGCCTCGAGGACAACAAAAGCTACAGAGCCGAGCTGTGGGCTCTTTCCAACAGATAGATTCCGATAGACAGGCCTGTTCTCCCTACTTCTCGCAGGACGGTTCACTCGGCTCTTTGCAGAGACCTTGCATTCGAATGTAATATTATGAGAAGAAGAGGTAAGACCAATAAGGTCCGCTAATGAACAGAATGAACTATCCTGTTGGGTATACGCCTCGGACGCGCTCCAAGTGTCCTTTCTCAAAAGTTACTCTCTACCATGCTGCCTACGATGCACAATCGTTCGTCGACGATACTCTACTCGAGAATTGAAACCGATCGAACGAAGCGTTCTGAGACAGAACAGGCGAGGAGACAGAGAGAGAGGTCTCGGCCACGCACCTTTCTGTCGCTCCAGGTGTGCCCCCCATGGACGTCCTCAAAGTTCTCAAGCTCTCGTTAAAGAGAGATCAACGCAGCAAAGTAAAGATAAAAGGGAACCAAAGTACAAAGAAACTCAAACGCAACATGCACGGCCAAGGGTTCGAAGAACTCCGAAGCTCAAACGGCAATCATACGGGGAACCAAAAAGAGAACGATCTGCTGAGAAGCAGGTACAAATGCGTTGTGCTGCTCGTTAGCGATTCTGGCTACCTCAGAGGAATGATGACACTCTTCAGACGAGCGCGATCCTCGGCTATATCTTTGCTAAAAGAAACGGGACCGGAAGTGACAAGGGGGCTGGGAATGTGAACGTACGTCGGTGCTGGTGACTTAGCCTTCGTTATCTTCTTGGTGTCCTTGACGGATTTGATCTGCCTGGCCTTACAGACACGGTCAACTTCGTTCTGCCTGCGACTGGTGTTCTCCATGAACTCTCTGTGATCAGCAATCAACATCTCCAAGGTTGCTTTGTCGTCCGGCAGAGGTTCAGCTTCGAGAGCGTTCAGAGTGTTCTCCAGACCCTCCAGCCAGGATAGCAACTCTTCCAGCAGGTTATCTAGATCCTACAACAATCAACAAGCATTACTCAACATCTGAATCTAAATAATTTTTGTAACAATGCTTCTACGAGAACGATTGCCTACCTGAAGACCTTGCATATGGTTCTCCAACCTCTGGTTTCTCTGCATGGCCCAAGTGGCCACTTCGTCCCACCTGGACTGGATGATAGTAATCCAATGCTTGATGACCAGCACACCGTCCGGATGAGCCTTGCCCAGAATAGAATGGGCGAGTTGTAAAGTCTGATCCTTCTCGTACTCCTTGGTGCGCAGCTCTCTAAGGAACTTCTCGTGTTCCATCAGCTGGTTCCTGCTCTCTTGCTCGTCTTCTGGAAGCTGTCCAGCGAACCTCAGCTTCATCTCCGCATCGCTGAGCCACTCGAGAAGCACATGGACCGCTTTGTGTAGTTTTTCAGCCTCTTTCAGAGCCTCTTCTAGACGGTCGGTCTTCTCCGAAGATAATCTAGAGACCACGTCCCATAGATCGTTCAGTTCAAACAGCTGAGAATCGATCGCGGATGCGTCCTCCACCGTAGCCTTGTCGAGAAGCTCTCGTCCGGTCTTGATGACGGACTCCATCTGCGATGCTCGAGACTCTAGGTCCTTTTCGAAGGTCTTGTGCTGTTCCACCAGGTTCATCACGGTGTCTAGGTCACCATGAAGAGGTCCGGTGTTGGCCAACTGTTTCTTGGACTTGACCAGCCACTCCAGCAGAGCCTGAATGGCGTCCTTGTACTGCCCAGAGAAGAGCAAAGCCTCTTCGAGCTTCCTCTGTCTGTCAACGCACTTGCCGCAAACGGTGGTCCACTTGTTCTTCAGCTCGTTCAACAACTCCTTGAGCGCGAACTCGTCGGTCTTTGGCGCCTTGTCCTTCAGGGATTTGCCATTCTTCATGGTCGTGTCATACGTGCCTTGCTTGGCGCTGAGAGCCTTCTGCAGCTCACGGTGTTTGTTCAACCGAGCCTTTATCCTCTCAGGATCGTTGCCACCAAGACCACCGTCGGCAGAGACCTCGTCCAAGGTCCTCTCGGTCTCGTCCAGCCAGTTCATCAAGCTAGACCAGGCGTCGTGGAACTCTCTAGCCTCCTTGTATCCATGATCTAAAGCCCTGGTCCTCTCCGCGGATTTGGACACCACCCTCTCCCATCTGTGCTGCACGCTGATCAACAAGTTCTTGATCAGTATAACGTCCTGCTTCTGCGAGAAATACTTCAAATGAGTGCCCTTCTTGTCGAGGTTTAACATAGTTTCCCGATGCACGCCGACGTCCTTCTGGAAGGTCTTGTGTTCTTCTATTTGGCCGAGAATAGTCTCCATCACCCTAGAGACAGGTTTTAGATTCGTTAGTATTTTTTCAGCGTTGGTGAGCCAGTCGACGAACGCTTGGAGGGCGTCATGGAATTCCGTGGCCTCCTTCAAGGCTATCTCTAGTTTGATCTTTTTATCGCTGGCGCGGGCGGTCACGTTGTCCCAGCGTTGCTTCAATGTTTTCAGGTTGTGGTTCAATCCACCGGCGCTATGCGAGTCTGCGCGTTTCAGGTACTCCTGTCCCTGTTGTAGGACTGTCTCCACCTTGGGTCTGTTTTGCTCCAGCTCGTTGTAAACCTCCATGAAACGCTCTAGCTGTTCTGAAGCTGTCTCTGGCAGTCCACCGAGAGGTTTCGAGGCTACGATGGTGTTGTCCACGTCACCGAGCCACGACAGTAGGTCCTGGATCTCGGCCGTGAACGACTGCGCTTCTCTGAGAGCGTCCTCGAGCTCTCGTTGTCGATCTGCAGCCCGCTGCAGCAGATCTCGCCAGCGTCGGTTCAAAGTACCCAACTTCTCGGCTGTCGTCGAAGCCTCGGCGGTTCCCTTGCCGTCTTCTATCAGCTGCCTTCCGGCATCGTTCAGAGTGTCGACGCTGGTCTGGTGAGCCTGGATGTCGTTCACCAGAACCTTCAATTTGGCCAGCTCTACTTCTATCACCTGTGGATCACCTGCGACTGCTTTCAAGTTGTCCAGGGTATCGTCCGTCTTCTCGATCCAGACCAGCAGCTCGTCCAGAGCGTGCTGGAACTGTCCTAAACGCAACAGAGCATTCTCCAGAAGCCTCTGTCTCTCCACAACGCCTCTCAGCAGTCCGTCCCATCTCTTGTTCACGGCTCCTAGAGGCTCCTTGATTGCGGCTGCTTGTTCCGATGATGTTCTCTCTGTCAACTCTGCTGCTTGTCTGTAAAATGGAGGTGTGCTGTAAGATCGGTGTCTAAGGATTGGAGAAAGTGTACACCTTGGGGAATGCTTGTAAATAAAGGGTAAAGTCTGGTCCTGCCTCGTACGATTAACACGTTTAGTCGGAACGAACACACAGGGTCGACGACTCTACGGGAGAGGAGTGACACAGAAACCAATAAGACGGCAGAAAATGCTGGCTGATCTCTTCAATTTTTCTATCTATTCTGGGCCAATCATGAGGATCGTGGGCCACTATTTTCTGCCTCGAATTCCAATCTGATTATGGCAGGGATCCATTCTCGAGTCACCATGAGTACCTACGATCTGGTAATGTGAGTGGAACAGGCACGCCACGAGCCAGGCAGGCAGGCAGGCAAATACAACGACAAGTTCGACGACAAGGTTTAGAACTCCAACCAACAGGGAGCGATTAGGGAGTTCCGATTATTTGATCAGGTATTACGATTGTTACGGATGTCGAAGCTTCACCTACGAGACTACTTCGGTGTACAACGCTCAGATGCTTGCAGGTGAACTAAGTTCGCAGGTGAGACATCGATGTGATTAAGACACGGAACACACTGGGGAGATGGGGATGGTAATTACGTACTCCGATCGATAGAAGAATAAATTTAAGCCATGCTCTAACTACAGCTACAACACAGAGAGAGGGTTGACTTGCCTGGTCAGACTCCTATGCGTTCAGCAACCGGCGCGGAAACAACAAAAGTTCGGATTAGAATCTCGCTGGTGTCTTGGCATTGTTATCGGTACAAACGAAGACGCGTGTATGGGAGACAGAGATGCCAGGAAAGTAGCTACCGCGAGTCCCGGCTGTATGGACAAGTTTAGCGCAAAATAAAGAGAAACACACGTTTTGTCCCCACGAAAAGCCAATCTGGATCATCTACGATAGATAGATCTTGTCCTTACAGTCTAAGGTCCACGGGCATGGCATCGCTGGTGGAAAACAAATGCAAGTAGGGTACGCGCGTGGAACACGTTCATCAGATAGCGCACGATTATATTATATCAGGGCGGATCGAACAGACGCAACAAGACTTCAAACGGGGAACTGTGGTTGGTTACCTGTTCAAAGCTTCGACCTTGACCATGTGTGGGTCTACTTCAGCCTTGAAATTGGCCAACTGTTTGATCTGTTTCTTAACTTCGTCGATGTCACTGCCCAACGGTCCCATCCTGGCGAACTTCTCCTCAGCCTCCTGCAGGAACTCGAGCAAACTCTGCAGGGTTTCGTGGAACTCCATTGCCTTCTCCATAGCGTCGATCAGGTTCTCCTCTCGCCTGGCATACAGAGCGGTCACGTTGTCCCAAGCCTGATCGAGGTCCTCGATGTGTTTCCTGACCTCTGGTTTGTCTGGTTCTCCGCAGAGACCCATCAACTCGTGTCCTGAAGCGCGGACCTGTTCCACGTCGGGTTTGGTCTGATCGATCTCGTGCCTGATCTCCTGCAGAGCGACCTGTTGCTGTTGGATCGCGCCTGGCTGAGCAGCAGGCGGTGCCTGACCAGAGAGAGCATCTTGCAGCTCCCTCAAGGTCGACATCACGCCGTTTAATTCGGACCAGAACTTCTCCGCAATCGCTAGAGCATCGTCCAGGGTATGACCTCTGTCGGTGGTGGCTCTCTGCACGTCGCTCCATAGCTTGTTCAATTTCTCCAGCTTCCTCTTGATGTCCTTTACAGCTGGGTCGGCTCTGTTGCCTGCTTTACTGATTACATCATCGGCGGCTCTTCTTACGGCTGCGAAGGCTTCCGATCTCTGAGCCAGCTCGTCTACGAGCGCAGAGTTCTCTTCCATCTGATCCCTCAGGCGACCGGGATGAGCGCTGATGGGCTCCGCTCCGTTGACCTGGTCAGCCGTGGAGGACAATGCTCGCAGCATACCCTCCAGTTTGTCAGAGAACTGGGAAGACTCTTGCAACGCCTGCTCTAGAGTCTGCTGCCTGCTGCGCAGCTCGGCTCTGAGTGCCGCGTACCTGGCAGTGTCAGCTTCCAAGATGTCCTGTATCTTGATGCCCTCCTCCTCGTTGCAGAGTTTGATCAACGCCTCGCCGGTTTTGATCAACTTCTCGACGAGAGGCTTGTGCTCGTTGATGCTCTGCATCAACATCTCGTTCTTGTCCTGCTGCGCTGCTATCAGATCGGGCCTCAAGGCCGGCATAGGCAACATGGCTACCTGGTGTTCTGCCTCCTCCAGCCAGCTGACCAGCCCAATGTGCGTGTCCCTTAGATGTTCTGCCAACGGCAAAGCTTGCTCCAGTGCTCCTAACCTATCCGCGGAAAGACCGGACACGATCTCCATCGTCTCTCTAAGGTCCTCCATCTTCTCTCTGATGGTGGAGGTGTCCTCGTGCTGGCCGTTCTCGCGGATCACCTTCTTCGCCGTCGAGATCACGTCTCTGACGCGACCCTTCTGGCTGGAGATGTCGTCGTTAAGAGCCTTATGCTCCTTAAGCTGAACTCGAATGATTTCAGGCTCGCTGCTGGGCGGCTCAGCCTCTCGGAGCTGGTTGTCCACCTCGCGGAACCACTCCAGAAGGTCGTCTATGTCTCCGATTACTTCCAGCGACCTCTGCTTACTCAACTGAATCCTTTCTGCCTTTCGTTGAATCTGTTCCGTAATAGCGTCGAACCTCCTGTTGTCTCTGGTGACTAGACCTTCTATGGTGGCTGCTCCTTCGCCAGGTGATAATTGAGACAACTGTGGTCCGACCGCGTTAATCTTGTCCAGGACAGGCCTGTACTCGGAGATCTCCATCTCCAATCTTACGATCTCGTCCTCGCGAGGTTCGGCAGATTGCAGAGCGGACTCTGCAGCTTGCATCCAGTCCATCAGCCGATTGTGGTTGTCGTGGAATTGTTGGACCAATGGCAGTGACTCTTGGGCGTGCTTTAGTAAGTCGGACCCTCGGCTAACAAGGTCGTTGAACCGTCGCTGCAGTGAGTCCAGCTTGTCCTTCAGCTGCAGGGCTTCGTCGCTGGAGATGTGCTTCATCAGCTCGAAGCCTGCATCCGCGGTGCTGTCTACTTCCGTTTGCCGGGTGGAGACCTCTTCGGTGAGGTCTGCCAGGTCCTCCATCTGCTGAAGAAGCTTTTCGGTGTGCACTGCTAAGACGCGGTACTTGGATAGCCTGATCTCCATGCCCTCCATCCAGGCCTGGAGCTCTTGATAGCAAATTACCAAGTGTCTCAGACACTGCCGAGATCTTTGAAGCAGCGTACCAAGCGCCTCTGATCGTTCGACGAGAGCAGCATACCTGTCGGCGGCATCTTGTAGTTTGTCGGCAAGAGCGGCAGCTTCGTCTTCGCCTACCAAGGCCATCAGCTGGCTAGCAATCTCCGTGAGCTCACTGAAGTCGGGTTTCCTCGATAAAATGACCTCGTGAAGAGAGTCGTGCTCCGTGACTCGTTGCTGAATCTTCTCCTCGTCAGTCGGCACCAGTTCCATGTCCCTGACACGCTTTTCTGTCTTGTCCAACCAAATGGCCAAAGGCACCAGCTTATCTTGGAACTGCTTCGCCACTCCCATCGCCTGTTCCAGGGCGTCCATCCTCTCGGCTGCGCTCTCCGTCAAATTATCAAACCTTCCTACGAGTTCCTTCAGCTGTTTCTCGATCATCTTTCTCTCCTTAGGATCCGCACCGGCGGCAACTTCCTGACCCATATTGTAAAGGGATGACATCGAATTCTGTCGGTCCATTAGCATCTTCTTCAGGAATTTCTGTTCTTGCAGCTGCGCTTTAACAACCTTATAGTCCGACGAAGGAGATTTCTGGTTGGACACCATCTCTTCCGTGTCTGTCAGCCACTTCTCCAAACCGTCCAACGCTTCCTGGAACTTTCCTGACTGGAGAAGTCCCACGTCCAGTCTCCTGTCACGCTCGTTCAGTCTGTCCTTCAGATCGTTCCACCTCTCGTTCATCTTATCGACGTCTTTTTCGATGGTGCTGGTGTTGACGTCTCGGCCAGCGGTTTGAACCAAGGCCTGACCCAGGACATTGCAGTCTTCGACGGCTCGAGCCAATGGCTCTATTTTGTTCAACTTTAGCATTCTAAAGTCCTCTTGCTGGGCCTTTATGGATTCCACTTCGGATCCTACGGGCTTGAACCTTCTGAAGTGCTCGTTCGCCTCGTCGATCTCGGTTAACACGGTCGAATGTGACTGGTAGAACTCCTGCAGCTTGTCTAGGGTCGCGGTCAGTTCGTCGTGGCGATCTCGGGAACGGTCGTCGAGTTTTCCGACCTGTCTCTTCAAGCCGGCAACCTGCTCCCTCGTTGCCACGGCGTCTGCAGCGAAACCATAATCCACCAAACGTTCTCCTAGGTTCTCCAAGTCGCTGACCTCCTCGTACAACCTGTTCACCCTGGTGATAATCTTGCTGGTTTCCTCTATCTGTGTCCTAACGATCTTGATCTCTCTTCCAGGCGCTTTCATCGAGTCCAACTCCTTCTCCAGGCTAGAGACTTGATTGCTGATGGATTTGACGTGGTCGTTGAACTGCGCGACAGCGGTGGCGGCGCTTTGCAGCTCGTTGCACCGGTCGTCCAATTTCGACTGCAGGTCGTTTATCCTGTCTGTCAAGTTGTCCACTTCGTCCAGAAGATGCGTCGCGTCGACTCCCTGTTCTCCGGCCTTGTTCGCCAAGTCGTTGGCTTGCTGCTTCACGCACTGCAGAGGTTTCTTCAAGTTCGTCGTCTCTTCTCGTAAACTCTGAAACAGAATATGAAGTAAGTCGTTTCATTACTAAGTCTTCCGAACTGTCAAGAAGCAACCACTTTATTCTATTTATATCGTCAGTCTACCTTTATCCTATCGAGAAGTTTCGGGTCCTTGGCTGCGCCTCCTAGGGCGTCGTGGGACGCCAGCTTGTCCTCGCAGCGTTGCAAGCCGTGTCGCAGGTCCCTCAGATTCTCATTGAAGTCCATCAAGTGTCGTGCGGTGTCCTCTAGAGATTGCGTCCTCGTCAAGAGATCTGCAGACAGTGATTAATTAGTCACAATAAAGGTTTTAAAAGTTATTTATATGAATAAAGCTTACCATTGTTCAACTTGTCCCATCTGGTCTTCATGGCGCCAAGTTCGTTCTTTACGTTCTGTTTGTCGATATCGCAGGCGCCAAGGAAGGTTTCCCCGAGTGTCTTGTTGTTCTCAAATTCTCCAGAGTGCTTCCAAACTTCATTCCTGAATGAGGATAGCTCCTTCAGTTGCTTCTCGATGTCCTTGCGCTTGAACGATGCCGGCTTCAAGCACTCTAGCCTGTCTTCAGCCTGTCTGAGCCAAGGTAGGAACGAGTCCTGTGCTTTATAATACTTCTTGCAATGTTCCGCACAGGTCTGCAACTTTGTGTGCCTGTCAAGGATATCCTTCTTCAGGCGATCCCACTGCGACTGCATCTTGTCCAAGTCGCGCTGCAGAGAACGGTTCTCGACCTTCTGAGATCGAGCAAGCATGTCGCGGCCTTTGTTCAACAGCATGATCACCTCGTGCTCCTTGCCCATCACGTTTCTGTATATTGGCTAACGAAACAAAAATGTACAAAATGAATAAAGTATAATTAAATTTACGAGCTGTAATTATTTCTACGTACCTCATGATGGTCGAGTTGCTGCTGCAAGATATCTCTATCAGCGGACACCAGCAGCTTCTCGGACATATTTCCAAGCTCATCGGCTAGCCAGCCTAAGGTCTTTGTGCAGGAAGCCTCGAACTGCCTTCCGTCCCTCAGATTTCCCTCGATCTCGGCCTTCTTGTGATCCAGCTTCTTCTGTAGGTTGTTGTACATTTTACCAACGGCGGCCAATTTTCCATGGATTTCGGACTTCGATGCTGGATCGCTGAGGACCTCGCAAAGCTGTTCTCCGGCCGCTTCGGCGTCAGCCAAAAGAGGCCTCTGCCCTTCCAGTTGTCTTTCCAAATTCTCGATCTTCCTCAATTGATCCTCAGGGTCCTTTTCGAGTGTCAGATCGTCCAGATTGTCAGAGATGGCCTGCAGAGCGTCGCGCAAGCGATTCAGGCTCGCGTCGAACTCTCTACTGGTGTCCACTGCGTCTCCCAAGCTCTGAGCCCTCTCATCTAGCCTAGCCAACTGATCGGCCCACTTATCAAGGATCGCCTTCAATTTTGCACCGGTTCTTTGACCATCTGCGGAATCTGTGCCAACCACAGCGATGATGTTCTCTCCCACTTGCACCAGATGGTCCAACTGAGGTTGCTGGGTGCGGAACTCTTCCCGCAAGACTTGCACCTGCTGCACCTGACTAGCAACCATCCTAGGATCTGCAGAAATAGGTCCAAGGGCGCCCAACATTCTCTCCTTTGACCCCAGCCAAGAAACCAAACCTTCCGACGTGTCGTAGAAGTCCTTCACGTCATCCAAGAACTTGATCCTGTCCTTGCAACGTTCGCTGAAGGACCTCCATGTACTGCTCACGTTCTCCATATCGTCGTTCAGCCTGTCTACTCCGGCTGCGCCCTTCTTGCGTCTCACCAGGTCGCGAACTTGAGTCCTAGTGGTGTCTAGCAGTGATTGCTTCTCGTACATCTCCTCGATCACGACCTTGATCTGCTTGGCCGTCTTATCCGCCTCTTCTTTGGTGCTTGGCATGCTCTCCTTCGGTATTTGTCGCTTAATCTGAAAAGAAATGCTCTCTTGTCAATACAAGATCACTTTGAAACTGATAATACGAAAGCAGAGGACGCTCACCTTCTCCAAGAACTGAGACAGTGTCTTCAAGTTGTCCACGTGCCTCCGCAGCTCCTCCCTGATGTTGTCCATCTCCGTTTGCCGGTCGGTCAACCGGACTCCAAGCAATCCATACCGGTTGTTGATTTCGGAGAGCTGTTGCTGGACAGGTGACAGGTCCTCCAAATGGAAGCCGTCTTGGCTCGAGCGGCGGCTACTGAACCCGCTGCTACCACCTGGGGAGACCGGACTTTGAGCAGCATACAATTTAGCGGGAGATGGTGAGCGACCGTCTTGTGACATTCGGCGTACTACAAAAAAAAATGGTGTGTGTGGTGAGCGATGACAGTGATGCGCTGCGAGATGATCGCGAAGGAGGTGGTGTATAGGGGGCCATTGTCAGCTTCAGTCCAGTTTAGTTTAAGAAATGAAACAAAAGTGAATGTGCGTGAAATTGAGACCCTGATATGCGTGCCGATATGATGCAGTAGACTTGAAAGTGTTATGACTACCAAGCGACTGGCAATGATGGCTACGATCCAGGGACCAGAGAAGCGACCAAAACGTACCTGGCCTCTTTGTTGGACTTGTGCTGCCACGTCTGCGAGTTGGACTCTCAGTGCGCTCCTTCAGTAAACCATCGTAGGCGATACCGAGGTCGTTGACCTTGTCCACGGTGTTGCCGTAATCGCGGTATTCCTTTTGGATAGGTTTCAGCTCGTCGACCTGTCGCTTCAGCTTCTCTAGGTCGACGGCTACAGGTTCCAACACCTGAACCTTGTTCTCAGTCCTAGTTAGCCAATCGATTACCTGATCCCTCAGCTTCTCGTAAGCGGACAGCTGCTCTGCTCTGGATTTGCTGAGACGTTGTTTCTCGTCGATCAGATTGTTCACCTCCTTCCACTGCGTTTCCAGGGCCTTGATCTTGTCTCTGATCGGGGCAACGTCTGTTACATCCTTCTTCGCAATCAGACTCTTGCCATTGCGGATCAGGTCCTCGAAGTTGGATCGCTGGTCCTCTCGCTTGTCCATTAGATTCGCCATCTTGGTGTCATACTCGGCGACGTCCAGCTTACTCAAATCTCGTGACTCGAGTGCTTCGATCATATGAGAATACCAACTCTCGAATTTAGTTGTCTCCACCAAGAAGTCTCCGAGGGCTTGCGCGATCTCGTCAAGGAACTCGCCCCTGCGCAGCGACTTGTCCATCAACTTCTCGAACCTAGACTGTACGTCGTTCAGCTTGCCTTCTATGTGTTTAGCGATCTTAGCATTGCTAGAATTCGTGAGGAGATCCGTCGCGCTGGTCGCCACAGCTTCCACGCTCAGACGATGACTGTCCAAGTCAGACTGGAGCAGACGTTGGTCTCTCTGTTGCTCCTCGAGTCGTTCCTTCAGCAAGCTGGCTGGACGTTGAATGTTCCTGCAAACAATAAGCATTCTTTAGTGGACATTCTCCTACCAAAAATCTCAACAACCAATAATATTTTGAGATACTCACTTAAATTGACTCTCGATGCTGTTCAACCACTGCAACAGACTCTGCAAAGCGTCCTGAACACCTTGACTGCGTACCAGAGCCGCGTCCAGTTCCTGACACTTCTCACCAATCGCGTTCGTCAGTTGTCTGTACTTGTCCTCCAGAGCTCTGGCAGGTTCCTCCAGTTCGTCGACTTCTTTAGGCGTTAGCTGTCCATCCAGGGACCTCAGCAAAGCGTCCACAGAGACTTTAACGTTTTCTACCAAGCGTTCATTAGCGAGCATTTCGTTGTTCAATGCCTTGGCTTTACTCAGCTGTTCTTCCACTTGCTTAGGCTCGGCAGCGATTGCCTCGGAAATGGCTCTGTGGACCTTGGGTTCGACCTCCTTCAACCACCTTCTAGCTTTCTCCAAAGATTCACGGTAATCTCTTTGTCTTCCTCCAACTCCAGAGAGTCTGTCGGACAGCAGATTGGCCCTGGATAATAGATCTTTGTACAGAGCAGTGACCACCGACACCTCGCCGCGTACAGGAGAGTCCTGGCTTGAGATGGGCTCCTTATGTGGCAGCCTCTGGGGCAAACTGGTGCGGAATTCGTTTAGGACGTGCAAGAACTCTTTGCTCTCATCAACAAACTTCTGCGCAGCCATCGTGATGAATCGAAGATCAGCCTGATGCGCTATCACGTCGCTGATGAAATCTCTAGTCGCATCGGTGCTGCTGCTGAGTCTGTTCAGGTCCGACAGGGAATGTTCTTTCTCTTCCAGGATCCGTCTAGCGTTATCCAACCAGTGAGAGAAGGTCGACAGCTCGTTCCTACGTGCAAGAGAGCAATTAGGAAATAAAGGTTAAATAAAACGAATAAGAGGAAAGATGTATGAAAGACGAGGCTCACTGGAACTTGACCAGCTCTTGCCTGGCAGCCATCAGCCGCCTGACCATCCTCTCGGCTCGGTCCGTGGCTCTGTCGAACCTGGTCTTTAAGGACCGACCGTTCTTCTCCAAGGTGGACACTTCCTCGCTGGACAAAACGTTGCCACCGGTGAGCACCACCTGGCGAATCTGATCGAGGCAGGAGGAGACTGGTCTGGCGTGGGCCTCGAGGTCCTCTTTGATGTCCTGAAAACGTAGAATTGCTGTTAGGCGACAAAGTTCAAAAAGACGTTCTTTTTTAAAGGGATTTGACTGACCTTCATCGCGTTGATCTGTGCCCTGAGCTGGTCAACGTCTTCCTTGACGTTGTCCTGACCGGCCAGCTTGTCCTCAACCTCGGCTATCCATTGCAGTAACTTCGAGGAGGTCTCGTCGCACAACTTGTACTTCTCCTCGACCGCTTGCTATGATTTGCAACAGAGAACAGTTGATTGACACCCGCTCGGTAGCGACCAAGGGTACGCGCGATGATCGAACAGAACTTAAATCGCTAACGTGCTCTCTTAGAACGTACTCGAAAGGAAGAAAGGTAGACCGACCCCTTACCGACGGGTCGGCTGCTCTGTAAAATGATTATCAAAATACAAGTCGCATAAATGGGGGGTAGAGGGGCAAGGTCGACAATGGTAAGCTTATATAAACGTATCTCACGCATGCAAAACACATACACACACTGTTTGGAACGTGTAGAACGCAATAGTACGTTATTTATATGTATAATACGTGTTGTGTATAATACAAATATAAATATACGTAGAATCGGTTAAATTCGATTAAAATCAAATAAACAAGAAACAACAAAACACAGGTTTTAGAAGAGCCCAAATATATAAACAGGTAAATCTGATTGATATCTGGCAGCGAGTAATCGGACTGCATACTCGTCCCGTACGTGGTTTTGTTCTTATATGCAGTCGGCAAGCGAACGATGGAACTGAACGGAAGCCGCGTTCTCGTCAATTTAGACGCGTGTCTGCAAGCATAGGTAACAATTACTGAAAAGAAACAACAACAAAAAGGAAAAAATCGATACGATCGCGAGCCAGACGACACACAATTGATGAGCGACTGTGAGAATCGGAGACAATGTGAACTGACGAGAATGACGAGCAAGATTATATACGGTGTTGGTGGTTTTCTGTTCAATGGGATTATTTTGTATATGTGCGGAGGGTGGTGGTGGTTCGCGCGAGTATTTTGTCGGGGATGCTCCGAGACGTTTCCTAGAAAACTCTGGTGCTAGAACGAACAAAACGAGGATTTAGAGGGAGGATAGGAAACACCTGAAAAAAAATGAGAAAACTTTCAGTGACAAAAACAAACATTGCGAATGCATCTCCGGCCGTCTCGTGATTATTCGAATGACTATGTCGATTCGGATATGTGTGACGATTATTAATTCGGGGGTGAGTCCGGTGTGACTGTCGGCGTTGATTATGGCAGCCCGAAGCGTAACACGTGGCCACGACTAGTCGCTGTCGATTCGATCGAAATCGTAACACCCGTGGTACAACAGACCGTCGCGAGCAGACCGCGTTTCAAACAATTAACTCGTCAACGAATCTGAACTCGCTGCGGTCCGCTCGCAACACGCGTTAATACATTATCTCCTTACGACGGTTCCGTGCTCTGCTCTCAAAGTTGCTTCGTTAACGCTACACCTGGCAAGCGCTAAGAGCGACTAACGGCTCTTGTTTTAGAAGAATGACAAGACTAACTGTACTCAGATCTTTCAAAGTTTCTATTTACAACTTATGCTCAAATCGATAAATTTATTCAATCTTTCTTGAGAAAGGGTCTTCTTAATCTCATCGACTTTAACAGGGACCATGTGATAACGTCGGGATACCAAGTTTAGCGTTTAAGGGGATCGAAAGGAGAGCACGGATAGTCCATCGAGCCAACGTGCACATTACAACAAACGTTATTATTAACACTATGATCGAGTTAGCATTGCCGATGCGATCAGGCGACAAACGTTGGACGAAGTTTAGTGAACCGCGAGTTGTCAGCAAACGAACGATCGGTCACGATTTCCCGCGGGCTCGGTCGGTGAACCGGTGATTAGTGACAGTCGTTAATGAGTGGTATTAGCCCCCTGTTACGTGACGAGGTGTGAATGAGCCACGAGTGATAGAGTGAGAGAGCGATCGGGAGAGTGAGAAATGGTGAGAGAGAGAAAATGGATCGATCCTGGATCCCCTGCGATCTATATGTACCCCATGCAGCGTCTCGATCGCTGGCTAACGTTAGAACGCGTTCAATAGTTATCCATGCAGGATATATATCATCCGATGCCGGTCGACGATGACGATGACGATGACGATGATGTCACGAAATCGATGTGTTTTATTTGGCTACGATATCTCTGCTTGATAGCGCCGGCTGACAGGCTACCGGCAAGCATCGCTCGGCAGTGACAGGTGTGAGACAGTCGCGAGAGACACTATCGATGTCGGCTATCGTCGCACACGTAGAGCGATAGGCGACAAGATGCATATCGGTAAGCGTACAATAACGATCCATAACCCTCTGGCAAGCGGTTAAAAATTAGTAGAAAATTCGAGGTTTAGAGTCTGGTGAGAATTAAGAGAAAAATGAAACGAGAGCGTGTTAGTAGAACGTAGAGAAAACAGGTGGAAGGAGGGTGAGCGACTTCGAGGTAGTTGAGTGACACGGTGGGGCGGTTTGGTGCTCACGAAATGGATGGGGCGTGCATGATTTTACTGTTATGCGAAATTCCAAAAATTAGAGTGTTCGAATTAGAATGCACTACACTTCGAAAGTACCGTGGTGCTAAACTACTGGTCTAAAAAAATATCGTTAAACGGTAACAATTCGAAACCTCTAGGACAATCCAACAAGCCTATTTGAAAAAATCAAGGATGTCACGGGGGTACTACTCCCTTCGACTTGGCGCCCCTCTGTTTCATCGTCTTATCAGTTCTCTTAACACTTTATCATTCTCAGAAGATCAATTCGTAAATCTTCCAAGTTTCTAAAAATTGTTATATCATGTTCAAAACTAATTGCTGCATCGTCAAATTGTGCAAAGGGTTAATAATAGACAGAGGTACGCGACAGAGGGATCGCGAAGCAACGGAAATGAAAAAAGGGTAGCATTTCATGTGCACCAATCTAATAAGCGTCGTGGAACGACGGAGTGCATGAGGCAGAGACAGAGATAGACAGAAGACAGATAAGTAGTAGAGGAGGGAGAAGAAGAAGAAAAAGAAGAAGAAGAAGAAGAAGAGGCTAGAAAGAGTGCCACTTACCCTAGCTTCTGCGGTGAGAATATAACCCTGGTCCAGGGCTTTCGCGAAGTCAAGCCTCTTTCCCGATGGGTCTCCGCATAGCCTGCCCTCTACGGGGTCTACTATCCCGGTGCTAATCGCCTCTAACAAGCTAACGACTTTACCGGTCCCGGGTTCTTTGATCACGGTGCTGGACGGATCGATCGAGCCGGCCTCGATCGCCTCGGTCAGCGTGGCCGGTCTACGATCTAGGGCGGACGCGACGCGGAACGGGTCTTCGAAGGTGCCTGACACCGGGTCGTACAGTCCGAACTGCAGGGTCTCGATGAAGGAGAGGCCTCGTTTTGGCGTGATCAGGAGCTCCTCGTCGAGAGCCCTAGCCAAGGGATACAGCCGAGAGCTCATCGTCTCTAGCACGTTTCCTTTATCGGCGTCCATCAGGCCCTTCCTGATGGCCTCGGCCAGCTTGACCAGCTTCTTCTTCTTCGTGTCTTTGATCAACGCAGAGTCGGAGTCAATGATCCCAAGGCCTACGGCCTCTTTCAACGTCACCAGCTCGCTGGTCCTCGGGTCGGTCAATTTCCCAGTTTCCACGGACAACGATCCGCTCTCCAGGGCCTCCTCGAAGGTCAAAGGCCTCGTCAAGAATACCTCCACCTCTCCGAACTTGACGAAACGAGGTGCGGGCTTGCCGTCAGGTGTCTTCGGCGAGATCGACTCGATGATCCCTTTGCTAGCTGGGGCTAGGACGCCGTTCGCCAGAGCAGTGTTCGCGGTGACGAACCTGCCGCTCTTCGGGTCTCTGACTACAGCAGTTTCAGGGTCTATCAAGCGACTCTCGATCGCTTCTTGAAGGGTGTATTCTCGCTTGGGTTCGTCCTTGCGGGTCAAGCTTCGTCTAGGCTGATGCGTCAAGGGTTTCTCCAGGGTGACTAGAAGACCTCTTTCCAAGGCCACATCTATGGGGTATGCGCGTCTCGTCTTCGAGTCCAGGACACGGCCATGGGGCACGTCTATGGCTCCCGTCTCGATGCCGACGGAGATAGGCGTGATCTGGCCGGTGGTGGCGTCCTTCAGGGCTGTGGTGTCAGGATCTAGGAGAGCAGCGTCGAAGGCGCGGATCAAATCTAGTGTCTCGTTGCTTCGAGGATCCACGAATAGTCCGGTTTGCGAACGATAGAGATCGCTGATCACCGCTTCCTCTATGCTGAGCGGCAACTTCGAAGGAACGATGTGTCCCTTCTTCAGGGCCTCCTTCAGGTCTATAGGCTTCTCTGGAACGGCGTTGTAGGTGCCACGGGTGTCGTCGATCACTCCCGAAGAGATCGCGTCAGTCAGCGATACATACATGTCCGTTCGAACGTCTCTGACGATCGAGGCTACGGGGTCGATCAGCTCCGACCGACAAGCTTCCGACAAGGTCAGCTTCCTGTTGGTCGAGGGGTGCACAAACTTGCCGGTGGATGGCTCGTAGATGTTCATCGTGACCGCTTGGTGCAAACTGAACTCCGTCGTCTCGATGTCGACTATCAGGCCCAGCTGCAGAGCCAGGCTAAGAGACACTGTCCTGTTGGCTCCAGGCTCCTTGAACATCCCGGATCTCCTGTCTATCACTCCAGCTCTACAGGTCTCGGCCAACGAGAGCAGCCTGTCGGCTCTCTTGTCCCAGTAGCAGGGCAACGTTGGACTAACCAGGCAGTTCCTCATGGCCTCGTGCAAGGTCACCGATCTTCCAGTGCTGGGGTCTGTGATCTTGCCAGTATGATCGTCGTAGAGACCTTGATGGATCGCTCTCTGCAGGGATACGGCTGCTCTGTGGTCCACTATCAAGCCAGCCTGGAAGGCCTCCTGCAAGGACATGTCGGAGTCAGCAGTAACGTTCACCTTGCCAGTCAGACCATCGACGTAGCCGGTTTTGATGGCCTCCATCAGCGATATCCTCTCTCTGAAGCCGCTCCTGCCGTCCTTCACCGTCACGGAATCCGCATCGATCAGATTCCTCCGAATAGCCTCGAGCAGGCTCAGATAAACGCCGGACTGAGGATCGAGGAACATGTTCGTCCTCTCGTCGAGGATTCCTTTAGAGATGGCCTCGCTGAAGGTCATCGGTCTTCTCGCTTCGAGGAGCAGACCGTGCTCCAGCGCCTCCCGGAAGTCCAGTCGCCTTCCTTTCTCGTTGGTCACCGTGCCGGTCTTCGGGTCGACGATCAGCTCTTTGATGGCCTTGTCGAAAGTGATAGCCTTGCCGTCAACCTGGCGTACTACCACGGCTGTGCTGGGATCTATTACGCCTGCCTTGATGGCTCGGTCTGTGGGCAGCTTCTCTCTGGTCTCAGGGACGATGAAACGACCAGTGGTAGGTTCGTAGAGGCCCTTGAACACGGCCTCCGGTAAGGAGATCTTCCTCTTGGCTGGCACGATGAGTCCCCGGTCTAGGGCATCTGTCAAAGACAATGGAGTACTGGTGGATGGATCGATAGCTGTACCTGTCTTAGGGTCGATCAGACCTTGCTTGATAGCTTCGCCAAGGGAGATGATCTCGCTGTTCTTTGGGTCTTTAACCGAGGGACTGTCTCTAGCAATGAGACCCAACTCCAGCGCCTTCTCAAGAGTGTAACTCTCTCCATCCATGTCGAAGGTGCCTTTCTCAGGGTCGTAAGATTGATGAGCCAAGGCTTCCTGCAGAGACCACGGTTTCACGGTACTGAGAATGTATCCTTTCTCGTGGGCGACGTCCAGCGTCATCGGATGCGGCGAGATCAGGATTCCCCTCTCAAGGTCGATCAACTGATTCTCCTCTGCCTCTTGCAGGGACAGGACTCTGTCGTTGCGGTCGTCTCTAACCACTGTCGTCTCTCCGTCGACGTAGCCACTCTCTAGAGCCTCTTTCAGCGTGGTTTCCTCTCCTGTCGTCGGATTAGCGACTAGGCCAGTTGTTGGACAATAGTACTCCTGAACGATAGCGTCAATCAAAGAAGGAACGAATCTTGTGGTGGCTATGATGCCTCTCTTCAAGGCTACGTTCAGTGGCAGCGATTCTCCTGTTTTGGTGTCACGTAGACGACCTGTGCTGGGATCCAGCAGCTTCGACTCGCCCAGAGCTTCTTCCAGGGACAAGAATGTCCCGGCCTTTGTATCCTCGCACTCGCTAATAAACGCGTCTATCAATCCTCTGCGGACGCTTTCTTCGACATCTATTTCCTGGTCGGTTAGCGTGTCTAGAATCTTCCCGCTGGCCTCGGAATACAGACCCTTTCTTATGGCGGCTTCCAGGGAGATTGGCTTGCGAG
This sequence comes from Augochlorella aurata, assembly GCA_028455555.1. Taxonomy (NCBI): domain Eukaryota; kingdom Metazoa; phylum Arthropoda; class Insecta; order Hymenoptera; family Halictidae; genus Augochlorella; species Augochlorella aurata. Next base: position 2,677,011 of record CM052156.1, on the reverse strand, counting down.
ACTTGGGAGCTATCAACCCTTTGGCAAAGGCGTCTTCCAGGTCCACCTTTCCGCCAGACTCTAACACTTCTTGAAGAGTTTGCACATCGTCGCTGACTGGATCTCTGACACAGATAGAACTGCAGTCGATCAAACCTGCTTCTATCGCTTCGTTCAACTTCAGCATCCTGTTGGAAGCAGGGTCCCGGACTTTGCAGGTCTCAGGGTCGAACAGTGCTTCCTCCACAGCCTCTCGGAAAGTCAGACACTCTTGACCAGCAGCTATGACAGCCTCGGATGGCTCCATCTGCTTTATCAGACCCAGTTTCACCGCTTCGAAGAACGGAATCTTCTTGCCTGTTTTCGGGTCCACCATATAGCCCACATTCCTATCCACCAGTGGCTTCGAGATTGCTTCGCGTAGAGGAACGTATGTATCTGCAGACAGATCTTTCACTATCACGCGATATGGGTCCAGCATGCCTAGGTGGATTACAAGGTCGTTGAATGGAACTATGTCTCCTGTTTCTGGATCCACAAACTTCTCTTTCTCTAGATCGTAAGCTCCGCGGGCGACCAGGTCTTTGGCTGTTAAGTTAGGACTGACTTCGATCAGGAATCTCCTTCCTCTCACAGGCTCCTCTTGGTCCTCATTATTCTCTCGTTCTTTAAGTTCTTCAGGTTCTTTAAGTTCGCTACGTTCTTTATGTTCGCCAGGTTCTTTCAGTTCTTCAGGTTCTTTAATTTCTTTAAGGTCTTCAGGTTTTTCAAGTTCTTTAGGTTCTTGAAGTTCTTTAGATTCTTTAAATTCTACAGATTCTTGTAGTTCTTTAGGTTTTTCGAGTTCTTTAAATTCTTTAGGTTCTTTAAGTTCTTCAGATTCTTTAATTTCTTTAAATTCTTTAAGTTCTGCAGCTTCCACTTGCTTTTCTACTTGTTCTCCATCTTCTGTGTTTGATATCTTCTCACGGCTTTTCTCTTCCCTGAAATGGTGCTCAATCTTGTTCTCAAACTTCTCTTCTTTAAGAAGTGGCTGTGTAATCTTTTCCTTCGCCTGTGACAATGAATCCTCTGCTGACACTTCCTGACTCTTCTGCTGAGTCTGTACTTCCTCTATTCTCTGTACTTGTGTCTCTAATACGTCTTCTTTCGTGACTGGACTCTTCAAAGTCTCTTCCACCTTCGTCTTTTGAATTTCTGTCATCAAAGACGTGTCGGTTTCTGTCACTGATGATGCTTCCGGTTCTTTGATCTCAATCTGTTGCTTCGAGTCCTCTGATTTATCCGACTGTTCCTTTGTCGGCTTCGTCTCTACTTGCTCTCTTTCTTTAATGGGTTTTTCTAACAGTGACTCAGCCGTTTGACTACCAGGCACTGTCGATTGCCTGTCTAATCTAGCTGGAAGACTCTTTTGCTCTATCATCGGATGTGACAAGGTTCCACTTTGTTCTTTAGGCTTGTCAGACTCTTTGCGTTTGTCTTTGCTATCAGCGGCATCCTTGATAGCATCGTACACGGCTTTTCCAGCGATGACAGGCGCAGCTACCACTGCCAATAGTCCAAATTTCGCAGCCTGTGCTAAGTTGACGCCTCCGCGGCCCTCTGTATCCTTCATCTTCCCTGTAGCAGGGTCTATGATACCCCTGGCAACTGCTTCCTTAGTGGTAACAGCCTCTGCTGTCCTGGCATCGTAAACCACAGTGTTAGGATCCACCAGCCCTGTCTCCATCGCTTCGGTAAGTGTATAGGCCTTCTTGGTTTCGGGGTCCACAAACCTACCAGCATTCTCATCGTAGACACTTTCAATTTTCTCAATGGCTGCAGTGGTGTCTGGCTTGTCTACAGGAATATCCAGAAGACCGTTTTCAATTGCGTCTTGGATAGGCATAGCAACTCCTGTCGATGGATCAGTGTAGGTACCAGTTGCGACGTCTACGAGACCGTTCTTCAAGGCGTCGTCGAAAGTCATTTTGATATCTTTGGTAGTAAACTCCTCTCGTCGCTCAGTCTCATCCCTGACAATGCCTCTGCTCCTAGCTTCCTCTATGCTGATCTTCTCCCCGGTCTCCGTGTTCCTTATTTCTGCGGCGTTCACTAGCTCGTAGCCAGACAAAATTCCCAAGGTCTTAGTGGTCACCGTGTGATAAGAGGTGACGGTCTCAGTGATGCCACTTGCGGTGGTAGTGGAGACAGTGGTCGGTGGTTTTACGACCAGCAAACCTGACTCAATAGCTTCGAATATAGGTACCGGGGTTCCAGTTGTTGGATGAACAAAGACTCCCTTCTCCCTATCGATCAGGCCCGCCTCCAAGGCTTTGGTCACCTCCATACTATCAGAGGTAACAGGACCAGGTAAAGACATGATGAAGTTACCCTTGATAGCATCCTCTAGAAGCAGACGTTCCTCCGTTAGTGGGTGCTTGATCTGAGTTCCACTTGCATCGATGAGTCCTCTTTCCAAGGCCACGGCAAACGTCATTCCAGCAGGTGGGATCTGCTGTTCACTCTTCTCAGAGACATTGAACACATTGCTCTCGACAGCCTTCATTAAGCTCACGCTGTCACCACCGCTGGTCTTTATCAAAGATTTTTCAGGGTCGACTAGGTTACTGTTTATAGCGTTGCGAAGGGTATCCGTGCGACCATCCGAGCAGGTCAGTTGTGACAGAGGGTCTACGATCTCGCATAGGATGGCTTCCCTCAGGGTCAACCGCGCGCCTGTCTCTGGATGAACAACCTTGCCTTCTTCAGGGTCCAGGAGACCCTGTTTGTACAATCCAGGGATGGAGAGGCTCTTCGCTAGAGGCACAAGTACGTCTGCGCTATCGGGGTCCAAGATCCCGCGTTCAACAGCCTCTCCGATGCTGAGAATGTCTCCGCGTTGAGGATCGAGAATTTTCCCGGACGTTGCGTCGATCTTCTTGCTCTTGATCGCTGCCGACAGACTCACGTGCGTGCCATCTTGCACACCCATGTTCTCTGCGAAGATCTCTGCAGTTTCTGCGTCGATTAGACCACTCTCTAGAGCTTCCTTGGTCTTCACCACCCTCTTTCTCATCTTCTGAAGCACTACAGGTTTCGCTGCACCGTCTAAATCCGACACCACCGCTTTGCCAACAGTCACTTTGTATTTCGGCTCGTATTTCTTTGGCTTCGAGTCTTCTTCAGCATCTCCATCTGTCCTCGACACTGAGTGCTCTTCGCTGGTCGCTGCTGTGGGCGAAGAATCAATCACAGAGTCTATCATTGACCCGGTCCCTATCGCCGAGTCCAGCTCGGAAACGGAAGTAGAAGTGGTTGGTTTACCTGATGTATCCTCAGGTTCGGTATACAACGCTTCTTCTCTGGTCATCCTCTCAGTTTCAGCCTTCTGGGAGTCTGAGGTCTCCATTGTCGGAGACGTGGCTGTTACTGGAACCAACGGTGAACCGAGCACGGAAATTATGCCGAACTTGGCCGCGTCCAGCAGAGATATCTTCCTGTTCTCGTCGAGTATGTACTCGGCCGTCTGCGCGTCCACTATATCTCTCTCGATGGCATCCACTATGCCAATGTCCTTCCCTGAGACCGGATCTTTCACGACCACCACCTCGGCTGGCAGAGTGCCTTCGAACAGCGCAGACAAAAGCTCGCTGGACCTTCCAGTTTCGGTAGATATGACTAGAGCAGTGCTTGGATCGTAGATTAGACCCTTCGAGACTCTAACAGGATCCGGTATTGCGTGACTAGCTTCGTTGATCTTGATCTCCAGTGGTCTCGATGGATCATCTTGTCTAGATAACTCCAACTTGTCCGGTTCGCCGGAGAGTTTGGTTATCCTCAACAGCCTCTGCGAGTTCTCGATTTCGGTATGCTTGTCCTCGAAAATGACGAAGCCTTTTTCGATTGCTTCCTTCATGGTGATTTTCTCAGGGACACAATAATGTCCGGTGGAGTCTAAAATGTTCTTCTCCAGGCTCCTCAGCAGGGACACCTTCCTGCCATTGTTCGGGTCGATCACAAAACTCGAATTTGGGTCTATTATTCTTAACTTGACACACTCTTCGAACGAAACTAATCTGTCCGTTCCAGGGATGATGAAGAGGCCTGAAGTAGGGTCGAACAGTTTTCTCTCTATCGCCTCGGAGAGAGACCAGCCGTCCGTTGGAAGCTCGAACACTCTCCTCTCTGCTGAAGAACGGTCTTCTCTGCTCACTGAGTCCACCGTGGAATCGAAGCTCGAATTCTGATCCGATTCAGTGTCCTTTCTTGACCTAGACCAAGACGGTTTCAACGAGTTCTCTTCAGCATCGGATACACTTTCTATAGAGTTGTCCCTAATGTTAATCACCGTCGTTCCCTTCACCTGTGAGGTTGAAATCACCCTATCTTTAGCAATAATAGTCGTGGTGGTGCCGATGGCTTTAGGAACGCTGCTCCCCGCTTCAAAAGTATTTGGAACGTGCATCGTTTCCTTCACGAAAGAACTGTCTTCTTTTCTGGTTCCTGTTTCAATGTCTTCAGTGTGAACTTCCCTAATTTTCGTCACCGTCTGCGTGGTAACAGTGACGTTCAACAAGCCTGTAAGTAGGGCTGCGCCATCGGAAGAGATCAGGCCCCGTTTCAGCGAGTTCTCCAGGGACACTGGCTTCTTAGTTCTGGGGTCTAACAGCAAACCAGTCTTGGGATCTAAGAGTTCAGAGAACACCGCCTCGAGCAGCGTGATTTCTTTACCCTCTTCTATGATGCCTATTCCTCTGTTCAACATCTCGGATACTTCTGGCCTCACGTAGCCTCGTTCTTCGGCTTCTGCCAGCGAGACAGTCTCTCCAGTGTTAGGATCTACAATATAGCTGCCTCCAGCCTTTGAACTGATCAACCCCTTCAGCAGAGCGGCGTTCAAGCTAACGTATTCCCCTGTCAGAGGGTCCCTAAAGCCATCCACGTCGAATATCGTCTTCTGTGCCAGCGAGGTGACGAGTCCCTTCTCCACAGCCTCCGATAGACCAAACTCGACATCCCTGTCTCTGTACGTAGCTTTCTGCGGATCAATTAACCCACGACTCAAAGCCTCCGACAGCGTGACAGCTTCGCCTGTCCTCGCATCTACAATAGAATTCAACCTATCTCCATCTAGAACACCTTTTTCTATCGCCTCGGTGACGGTCAATTTGGTCCTGTGTGCCGGACTAGTGATCTTTCCAGTCTCGTCGATCATCTCCGAGTCCCTGCAGTCTTTCAGAGTCATGGGCTTCGCTATCAGCTTTCTCCTGCGCGCCTCCCTCAGCGATAGCTTCTCCATGGTCAAGCCATGCATGTACTTGCCGGTCTTTGGATTGATAATGCCGAGATGCATGGCCTCCGGTAATGTGACCTTAGTGTCGTTCCTAGCGTCGACTATTTCCCTCGCGGTGGGATCCAGGATGCCCTTCTCGACCGCCTGGTCGATCGTATAACTCTCGCCGGTGACGCGATCTAGGACCCGGCCCAGGGTCTCGTCGACCAGGCCCTGGGATATCGCGTCGGAAAGGGGTAACGCGCTCCTCTTGACGGTCACGGTGACATCTAGCTTGGCCAAGTAACCTCTGGCGTGCGCCTCCTCGATCGACAGCCTCTCGCCGTCTTCGGTGACGAGCTGCCCCGTGTGCGGGTCCATCGTGGACCCTACTCGCGGACTCATCGCATCGGCTACGCTAACCGGATCTAAGGCCTCGTTCGCATTGCTCGCGTGGCTCGCATCGCTAACGGGCCCCTGACTGTATGTTACCTTCGCTCTGTCCCCGGTCCCGTCCGGTTTCTCCGCGTCGTAGAGTTCCCGCTGGATCGCCTCGAGCAGAGACACCGGCCGTCCCTCCTCGTCGTAGCCGCACGGACCCAGAAGACGATCCGCGAGCCGCGAGTCGATTATCTTCTCGCGCGCCGCCTCCTCGATCGTGACGGTCTTTCGGCCGTCCCGAGAGCACGCTATCCTACCCCTCCTAACGTCCAAGATCCGAAGGCTGATCGCCTCGCCCACCGTCAACACGTTACCCGTCCTCGGATCTACGATACCCTTAGCCTCGATCACGTTCTCTGTACCTACACCCTCCTCCGCCCTTTCTATTCGCTTCACGCTCCTAATCTCGCTAAACTGTACGCTGCCGCCGCTCGCGCTGCTCGCCCTCGACCACATAGACTCCTCCCGCTCCACGCTTCTCTCCTCCCGTTTATCCTCATCTTCCCGTCGACGAACTGTCTTCTCTTTGTCGAGATCCTCGCGATCCAGCGTCGAGCTATCGTGCACCGATCTGCCCTCCTGCGAGCTAGACCGTCGCACTGTGTCCGAGACAATCGTCTCGGTTCTCTCTGTCCTTTCCGTCCTCTCGTGTCGCTCTAGGCTGTACCTGCGACAAATTTGTTTGTTAAATACAGAGGTGGGACGTCTATGAGAGCTAGCTTTACGGCGTCTACTCACTGCGATTGCGTATAGTGCGTAGTCGTCGAGGTATACCGCTCCTCGGAACTGCTGCTCTCGTAAATGTTGAACTCTGTGCGGAACGTCCTGAGCGGCCGTTGCTCCTGCAGAGCCCGCTGCAAAGTTACAAACATATTTTCATTAAACACGTTTTAGTATCCTAAGAGGATTTGGAAAGGAAACTAGATATCTCCGTCCATTAGCATAAAGAATTCAGTAAATTAGGTGGACAAGGGAAGTAGAGAAAGTCCATTATAAAGTTCCAAACGAGTCCGCATCTACTACCCTCGAGTTTGGAAAATGTAGGCGACTGATTAGCATAAAGACACTTGCAAAAGTCGTTTGCAAGTGAACCGCCCACGCGAAAACAAATTCGCCTGCAGAAGGTCCCCACGATGACGCATCTACATATCACAATAAAACTCACGTATACAAAGTACACGGTCGGAATAATTATGCAAATGACGAAGAAACCAGCACAGATTGCACAACGCCGGATACCATTTCTGTTTACAAAAACCGGCAGCTGATACTTCTCAACGGGGGTGTACGTACAACGATGTTTCGTCATCGGCGTTCATGACGACGAGCGTCTCCCCCGATAACGAACGGCTTCGGATGGCAATTATCGCGAGTCCACATTTAGAAAGACCGTGTCCGCCGGCTGACACGGTCGTTAAGGAATTGGGAAAGAGTCCAAACTTGGTAAGTGGCTTCTCGACCGGAGGTGTGTTGCGTTTCACGCGTCCAGCTCGATCAAGTCTCCGAGCGCGACTCTTGGCGTTGCGGTTTTCTCGAGGCAGACAGACAGAGTGAGAAAAAGGGAGAGAGACAAAGAGGCCGAGGGAGGGCTGACCTTAGCCCTAAAACCGCTAAAACTTCTTGCTAATTGGATCCGCGAAATAGAACGCGATCGCGGATAATACCTCGCGAAACGGCCGCTAATCACCGGCTATCCTCGCGGTTTAAGCAATCGTCCCACATCCCGCGAAACAACCTTTCAGTCACGCGAGCAACGCGTCCGACCATAGGAGGGCTTAATCTCCTACCACGGAAAAGAACCCTGCGATTCAATTAACCGAACGCGGACGAGGATTTTTTCAAGTGTTCAGAGCATCCATCAAGAAGCTTGAGACTTTCCCAAACCTTTCAACCCTGTAATTATACTCCTCGTGTCGGCCTCTCCAATCCGGCAAATGAGATATGTAATTATACGAACGAATTTCACCCCATCACTGAACTTTTCGATGGATTTTGTTTGTCTTCCTCACTTAACGTAATTAATAATCACTAATTATGTTCTCTAATGGATAAAACCCGTATAAACTAAAATTATCAGAAAAAAGAGCATGTTCCTAGGAAAACTAGATTACATGTCGAAGACTTAAACAATTGGAGAAATGTCACTATTGAAATAAAATGTGCAGCCTAGATCGGAGGAATTAGACAGTCGTCGTCGAGTTCAACAAACGGAAATCCTAAAACGAACGAATCTCGGATTCGACCGCACCGATTAGCACCGATCAGCGAGAAAATAATTAAGTATCGCTGAATTTCTGTGGGTTGCAAAATCGAATGAATCAGCAGCTGGTCGGAGATCGCAGTTTCCTAAGACACGAAGTGGCAGCAGCAGAGCAGCAGATGAATTACCACGTTGAAGAGCCTCTCGTCGATCGTCATCGTTAGTCCACCGGCCGGCAACGATTGCAGCAATAACAGATTAGACGCACGTTCCGCGAACCTCTCCGGATAATCGCTGTCCCACTCCCGTGTCTCCCCGCAAGACCATGATCGCGCAAAACAAGCGTTCGCGTTCGATCGAGACGGAGTGCAACGTGTCGACTGACTCGCCTCGAGTTGGCAAGAAGCCTCGTAAACTCGTAAACGAGAACCGACCAAGTCAGAGTCTTTTTTTAGCAACGCCGCGGACTCGTTTACCGGCTAGCCAGCGTTCTCTACGCTCGCTTTCACGAAACTACCAGCGGAGGCCGGGACTATTACGTCGGCTCGTAAACATGCGAGCCTCGGGATGCCCATATGCTCCGAGAAATCGCTTAAACGTTAAGCTAGATCGCCATAATCTGCTCCCGGCGTCTACGCGTATCGATCTTCGTCGATACTCGCCCACGCGGCAGTCTACCAGGCTGCGAGAGAACCTGCGAGATCTTCGAAGCAGACGCGACAATTCGATTATTAATAACGAAAATTTGTCATCGGATATTTATGAAAAATCGTTGGAAGTTCTTTAGTTTAACCGAGAACCTTAGTCTACGTTAATAAACGAGAAGCAAGTACGGTCGGGGGAGTTGCAACTGCAGTTGCAACGAGAGCTGGACAGGATCGATCCCGCGGAGAAGTACATTTCGACGGTCCGTGCGATTTCTGGCACGTTCGAGGTGCAGTTTGTCTAAGCGCCGGCGCATTATGGGTCGTTTCTATTCAGAAATGCCGGTCGCGAAAGCCGACGCGTCTGCTCGAGCATGGAACATTCCGACGGCCTCGGCTGTCAGCGTGTAAAATTAAGGCCAACGTAATCGATGACTAAGTCAGCGCACGTGCTCCCACCGCTCTCCGACACGTGACGAACAGGAGAGGTCCCCACCCGGTCCGCCGGGTCACCGAGGATCGCTCCGAGCCGCTCCGGATCAGGAGGCCGGAGTATTCAAGAAAAAGAGCCTAACACGTCCTAGTTTTCACGGCGCTATCCTATCGCACCTTTCGCACGATCCTGATCTCCGGCATCGTCGTCGGACTTCTGGAGCCCCGAAGGCCGCTGTCCGCGCGCATCTCGCCCGGAATAACAAACGGAATCTTAGGAATCGCGGCCGGCACCAGACCGCCAGCTCTCGAAGTTTGCGCACCACCTACGGAGACGGCGAGCCTAACCCGGACGAGTGCCAACTGCAACGATTCGCACTCTGCGCCGTCGCTTTCTCCACTCCTCTCGCTCCTCGTTTCCCGTGCGCGAGCACGCGTATCGATTCCGAGGCGGGAAGCACGAAACTACGCGACCACAGCTGTTATCCGGTGTGCAAATAAACGATCCAGTTTCCTCAATGAAACGCTGCTGGATCACTTATTCACGCAACGAACACTAGCTGGACATAGAGACACTAGCTATACGAACTAGCTCGAGAACTGTAGACAGCTCGACGGAATAGCTGGCGAACTAGACACTAATAGCTGATGAACTGTAGGGATAGCTAGATACTACGGCTAAGGAACTTCAGTTGTCTAGACAAGATATCTCTACAGAACTGTAGAGACTACTGGATCTATAGTTAAGAATTTAAAGATGGATAAACACTGTAGCTAGGGATTTGTAGAGTTGGCTAGATAATATGGTTACAGAATTTTAGAGAGAGTTGAACACTGTAGCTGAATGTCTCTAGCTAGACCATCCGTGAAACGAAGAAGAAAATGACTCACCTGCAGAGACGCGTCCTCAGGGTGCGCGGCGGCCATCTGCCTGACCCGGTCCTGGAGGATGTTGACCAGATTGGTGTACTTCTTGTTGAGGTGGTCCAGGTCCCTGGCGACGTCCTCAACCACCGAAGTGAACTCTCTCCTGGGTTTCTTGATCGAGGCGTCCAGCGACGGGCACAGGTCTTCCAACTGTTCCTTGAACGCTCGAAGCCTCTGTCCATAGATCTAGGGGTGTCGGTTAGGCCCGTTACGGTTAGAGGATAAAAGTATTAGGTCTCGCCTGTGCGTCGCTACCCTTCTACACCGTCAGCGTAACCCCTGACCGAGATCTTCGGGGACGTCTCAGCGATTCTAAGCAGCCGCTTCCCGGGTCTACCCAACAACACCGGACAAGCTACAAGCCCGAACCTTTTTCAGCGTACAAGCGCCTCGTGTTACGTGGACCGCGGGGATCGGAAGCGAAAGTGGAATGCCCGAGGTTCGCTCTAGCAAGCTCCGTGACTACGGAAAGTCCTAGCTCGTAGAGTCGACCTGTACTGTGTTCGACGAAGTGTTCGCGTGCAGCTCGAGCCACGGTGGACCGTGGCCTCTGGTTAAGAGGATAGTGTGAGGATAGGTTGCAGGTGTGTTCATCAGCGAGTTCGTGTATGGTTGGTGTTCGAAGCCAGGATTGCAATCCGAGGGGGTCTGACGTTAGCGGGTGATCTCTAGAGCAACTACGTTATCAAGCGGTCCAAGCGGTGAGCGTGCCGCGGAAAGCGGAAAGGAACGAACGTAGAGCATCCTTGATCCCTGGAAAGAATAATCAAGACTCGCCCGAGACTCGAGGCGCGTCCAAGACGGCAATGTTGAGTCCTGAAAGGCAGTGGAAGAAAGACCCAAGGATGGACGACGACTGCAGAGTGTCCAACGTGGCGATAGAGCGGCGACACAATGACAACGGTAGCACCAAGGTTTCGAACGGTGGTCCATGGATCAGCATCCTCCCAGGGTGACCTCGCGATCTAGGGGCGGGCTTCACGGAAGGTGGGACGCGACAGATAAAGGGGATCGCGATTCGGGGACATCCGCGAGAAGAACCGCGCGACAGTTCTGTGTAGCTACTCTAAACGTAGAACGGACACACGCAACATCCCATTCACGCAAGCGTTCATACACAGTAAGCTAAGAGGCTACCTAAGGCTACCTAGAGAGGCCAGCTAGGCCTGCCTAAGGCTCGCGAGCTTTACACCCAGTTCGCAGTCTCATCTCACCTTCCCTTCGCGGATCAATCGGCCGCCCGTCATGTTCACCGCCTCGATCGCCGGTGCGCGTTCCACCACTTTACTCAGCAAGTTCTGTGAACCAACGACAAGTCGATATAGATCTAAATCTATCTTTTATCAACGTAGAATATCCAGTATTACCTTCGCGTTCTCCACTTCAAGTTTACCGTACGACTCGTCGACGAAGTCTACCTCGTTGCGATAGGCGTGCTCCAGTTGTTGTGCTAGACTGTAAGCAGCTTCGGCGCTGCGGACTCTGTCCACCAGCTGGCCACAGACGTTGGTCCATCTTGCGTTCAACCGATTCACCTCCGCGTCCAACCTATCCATGTCGGTGTGAGGTCCGCGATGACTGGACCTGGACTTCTCGACGAGGCGTCTGGTGTTGTGAGCATCCTCGTTCAGCTGGTCCATCGCCGACTGCTGCTGCGAGATGGCGGTCTGAAGCACCTGGAGGTCTTCCAGCACGTTCTGCAAGCTTTTGATGTCGGAGGGCAGCTCATCGAACGACGCCAGTTTCACTTCGAACTCTGAGATTACGTTGTTATTTTCCTCGAGGCTGGACAGCAGGATCTCGACGCACTTGAGTCGCTCGACGTAGAGATTGCTGATGTTCCATATGTGATTCCACTTGGTGGTCACCGCGTCCAGTTTATTCCTCATTGCGGGTGTCTTTAGGGTAATGCCTCGGAAGGTCTGCTGCACTCTGTCGAGGTCGGGTGCTAAGCGACGGAGACTTTGTTCGTAATCCTTATGTTGAAGGACCAGATGTTCCAAACTATCCAGGTCTCTGGGCAGCGCAGCCGCTATGCGGGTGTTTAGGATTCTCTCGGCTTCGTCAAGAGCCTGTTGCAAGGCCGACACCTGCTCGTTGAAGATACGGCCAGCATTCTTAGATTCTTCCTCGGCCCTGGCCCGCTTCTCCAGCTCGTCGAAGAACTTGTTCACGTCGGCCATTTCTCTCTTAAGCCGCCTCAGTTGAGGATCGGCCGGGTCTCCTTCGTCGAATAGCTTCTCGGCGTCCTCGTTCAACGCTGTCCTGATAACCATGCGTTGGTCTTGACCCATGGCCAGGCACGCGGGCAGATCCCAGTCCTTGACGACCTTAATGGTCGCAAAGATCATGTTCTGTCTGAGCCGCAAATGTTTGCGCTGCCACAGCGCGACGCTTCTGTCGTACTGGCGTCGCAATCTCTCCGCAGCGTCCAGGGCGTCCTTATCCGGTGGCTGAAGAGCAAAGCAGACACCTGGAACCGGTGACTCGACACCCTCCTGATTCTTCACTCGCCACTTGATGCGGCCAGAGTTGTCGTACAAGGTGCACTGCTCTCCCTTCTCAATGGACATCTGAAACGATTCAATTTAGTACAATAGACAATTCGCTATTAGATATATCTCGTCACTCATCACTGATCACAAAGTGTTCAACTCACGTTCACTTGCTTGTAACTGCAGACACAGGTGACCTGCATGGGCCTGGTCACGGGCTGGCGACGTTGCTTCATCGGCACAATGTCCTTCGCCTGCTCCACCAGCTTCTGCATCTGGTCGCTATAGGCGTTCAACTCCTCCCGCAGCTCTTGCATGCCCTTCACGAGGGAATCGCCCTCGTTCAGCTCGAAATCGGACTGCGAATAGATGGTGTTCAGCGTCTCGTCTCGTTTCGATATCCACTGTTCCGCTTGCTGGACTTCGCGGAAGAACTGCTGACTCTGAGCCGCGTGCTTCAGATGCACCTCCAAGCACAGAGTCAGTTGCAGCAACCAGGCCCATTGGCTCTGCATGGCGGACATGTATGCTTCTATAGTCTTTGCTGCTGGGTGATGTTGGAGTACCAGTGCCTCGCCACGATCTTGCACTGCCGAGAACTGGATCTCTCGTTTCTCCAGGTCGCTCATCAAGGACTGAAAGCATTTCTCAATTAGGGACTGCTCTCTCAATTAGCTACCTTTAACAGTTAATCTCTCGAGTCCTCCTTTCTATTACCTCTAGGCCAGATCCGTACGTACGCTTGTAAAATAAGAGCAATATTAAGAGAAGTCTTACAAATGACATACGAAATAATTAAGTACCTCATAATACTGCTCGATGGTCTGCACATTCAGGTTCTTATCACTCCAGTCCCGAGTCACCTCGATCTCCTCTTTGGCACTTAGCCAGACCAGTTCACCAGTGGCCGACTGGATGAAATCGTGCAACGTGTCCAAGTCGGAGAGCCTCTTGTTCGAGGAGGACAACAATTCGGAATACAGTTTCTGCAGAACGGCAAGGTGTTGACTATACAAAGTCAGCTCCTCTCCGTGGAAGTGGTTCTTAGATTGCACGCATCTGTCGACCTTCGGCAGGAATTGCTCGATGTTCTTATGTTCCCTCTGGTGGACCTCCAGCTCGTTCTGAACGCTGGTTAAGTCAGATCCGTAGTCCGCGTCTTGTAGCTGCTTGATCTTGGCCCTGCACCAGTCGATGCAGTCGTGCAGTGCTCGGAAATGTGGATTAGTGTCCACCAGCCGAGTCTCGTGGACGGTTGTACGGTGTTTGGTCACCACGCGTTCTTCTACCGGGAACGACACAGCCGCCAGGGGCTGCACCAAGCGTTTGTGCAGCAGGGATCGCAGGGCGACCCACCGTTGGTGCAGCTTCTGGACCCTGCAAGAGGAAAATTGACCGGTCAGTCGACTGACAAAGCTCTAACATTTCTTGTAGCTTCGAGAAGGGCATGTACCTTTTATGGAGCTCGGCTGCTTGGCTGTATCTGCCTTCGGTAAGCGTGTGCACGTCGGTGAAGATGTTCTGTATCTGAATCTCAGTATTTCGTATGTCCTGCTCGAGGAGATCTCCGGCATGTTTCGCCTCAAGAGGATGGAGTCTATCTAGACGCCTCGCCTCGTCCTCTACGCGTCTTTCTAGCTCCTCCAGCCGGTTATCGGTCGTCTTCATCTCTCTGTGGACCTTCTCGGCCAGTCGTTGTAGTCGTTCGAGTCTGCAGAAAAAAAAGCAACCACCAAAAGTCAACCCAGACCCAAGTAAACTCTATCCAAAGCATCAAAAGCAATGTACCAAGTATACCAACTCTCAATAGTCTTACCGTTTTATTTCGTCGATGATCGCCTGTTCCCTCTCCTGGTGCAGCATCATCAGTCGGTTCCAATTCTTCTCGATTACATCGATATGCAGCTCTGGCTCCATGTCCACCTCGCCGACCGCTTCGAAGTACTTCTGCAGGTCGCGGAAGATGTGCGACAGCCTCTGCTTGTCCCTGTAACGAGGCGGCACCTCCTCGTTCTTGAACTTGGCGCTGTCCGCTGCCAGCTTCTTCATCTCGATCAGGGTCGGCGGGAAGGCCCGCTCCTGCATCAAGCACATCTTCTCGCGGATCCATTGCTGAAGGGAGCTGGTCAATTCGCGGTACTCGGCGGATCTACGCTGAGCGTCGGCGTCGTACAGAGGGTGGATTGCCGGCGGCTCGGGGAACACGTCGTAGAGCGAAGAGATGTACGTTATCAAGGACTTCTCATCCGGCTCTGGAGTATCCACGTCTGTTGGCAACCGGATAAAATCATAAGTGAGCCGAAGAACTGGGAGAAATCGAACCAAGATTCGAACAAGGTCGTTGCGAGCAAGGTGAAGATTCCAAGGATTGCTCGAGGATGTCGAGGAATTGGGGACAAATGGGAAAAGCTGTTCTCCAAAAAGAGGATAGAACTGTCTCTTATCTCCGCAAAGAGAGCAACCGAAGCGCCGCGAGAGTTCGCAGCGGAAGCGACAGGAGAGAAACTCGGAAGGTGAAAAAGGAGCATATCGATCAAAGTAGCATTACCTTCGGGATCGAGAAGCCTCGTAACGCCATACTCGCGCTCCGCGACGTGGAAGACCCGGTCGAGCCGCTCTCTTGGCTGACTGGTGCGAGCTCCTCTCCAGTCGACCAGGTCTGGCCTGTTTCGATGTATCAGCGCGCTGAACGCTAGACCGTCTCTCCAGGATCCGGTGAAGTCGGTCACTCGCACGCCAGGATAACGCGCCGTCGATCTTCGGGCCCATCGCAGCAGGGCCTCTCGGGCAGTGACGTTTGGTTCTTGGCCCACTACTATATCCGATATCTGCGCAGACACACGACAAATTAAATTCTGCCAGAGAAACTTCGCACTAGACCTCTCTATCGTCTCCGTCAAAACGTTTCACATTTTCTCTGCGAAAATCGCAGAAATTACAACCCCTGGCAAAAAGTATTCGAACACCTTTTAACACGGAATAATCTTTTAACAACTGAATATAAATTTATTTTTTCTCTCTATATCACGTTATTTCGTTCAAATTGAAAAAAGTTATTCTGTTTGAAAAGGGGTCCGAATATTAATGCGAGCCACTGCGCTTTCAGCGCTCGATAGGTTCAGTATTAAGAGACACTTAGACGACCGTGCATAGATCTCGTTCCCGGTTGGTTCGCCCTTCGATACATCGACCTTACATCGATCATAAGACCCAGAGGGACCCAGAAGTCGGAATTGCTCAGACTAGAATGCGATCGGCGATCGTTCGCTTGTCAAGAGCAAGGATCGAGGGCACATTGCCGCTTACCCTGACGGTTTTCGGTCTCGGCGAAGCCTGACGGCTCAGTGACACGGTGGAGGAGGCAGCGGCAGTTTCCTGCAGGTAGCCGGAAGTGGCCCGTTTGGTCAGATCCTCGGCCACGCGTCTCTCCTCGCCGCGTGTCAAAGTGGTCGTTTTCCGAACGATCCGTGTCACGATACGTTTCGTGCCGTTCTCACCGCGTCTCGAGGTCTTCGTCGACTCGATCGACGATCCTGAATCGTTAAGGGGTCAGTAGCCTATCCGTCGATCCTCCGGAAAAGCGTTCTCCGACACTGAGGCCCGCGATCCACGCTCCAATCGATCGGGAATCGTGTCACGATCTACGCTCGACTCCGACTCGAGAGCCATCCGTGACGATCGTGACGCGAATCTACCGACGCGAAGCTTCGCTGACATTGCAGCCTACGTTTCGAGGATTGAAATGCTGCCGTCGACTCGTTTGCAATCGCGGGTCAACAGCGGCCGCCGTAGCCCGCGACGGACCGAATCGTTACCGTATTCTATTGTCATCGGCTATGCGTAATCTGATTACGTTTCGTACGAGCTTAGATAAGATAAGCGAAACGGAACCGTAAATCGTGCATGCCATTATGAAACAGTGTTATCGTGCTCGCAAGTTCGTTCATTCTATAATTATTTGTATCATCGAAGTAACTGTTCGCTTGCGAAACGGGGAGAAAGTCGAGAAGAGGGTGATTCGGTGTCAACCAGAGATCTAATGTAATCAAGATAACTGTTTTAGCAATAGATTTACGAAACCCCTGTAAATATGACTTTGAGTATAAATCTTTTAATTCACGATTATTTCATATGCATTCAATGCATATAAAATTGAACAGATGAAATTGAAACAGTTGCACTTTCAATAATTCTTTTGAAATATAAGCAAATTCGACAATATTCAAATCATTTCGAAACGTGATCTGATCATTTTTACACGACAAAACTAAACGTATATAACCGTCTGAAAGAACGAAACTGAAAACTGTCTTTTACACCTGGCGTAAACAAGTTTGACCCACGTGTTGCGGTGTCTAAGTAGAAACAGGAGGTCGCGGTCAGACACGCGGAGCCAAAGATCGTCGGTCGAAAACTGGCAAAAAATATCGTCACCATTCGAAGCAGAGCATTCTAACGTCGGAGAAACACCACTGTTCTTTCCCGTTTTCTACCGTCAACGTTTCCACGGAGAATCACCCGCTTTCGTATTGCAACACGGTTTCGCAAGACGGCACTCGGCGCGTGCGTTTCGCAGCGATTTTCCCAGCGGAATCGTTTGGTTCGGGATCGCGACGCCTCGGTGGTCGGGTTTTCCTCGGATCCGTCCGGTTACCTAGAACCTCGGTGGAAAGCCTGCGTTTGGTATAGACGGCGGTGAGGTCGTCGTTGACAGGCGTGGTGGCCGCGGGTGCGACGACTGCGACGTTCTCGCGCGGGTCGTCCTCGCGGGTGGCCTGCACGAACAGGCGGCCACCCTTGCTGAACCGATAGATCGACATCTCTTCTCTCGATCGGAGGAAGGCCTCGCGAAACTAGCATCGGCGCGGAACGCGAATCGCGGCTCGCGAGAAGCGGCTGTTCTTCGCCTTATCCGGCGCCAGCTCGGTGGCCGGCAGCTCGTCGGCCGCTCGTTCGCCGCGTGAAAGCCGATTATCGAGAATCGACCGGCTGCAAGCAGCCAGCAGCAGTCTCTCTCCGGGAGCTCGGCCCCGTTGCACGCGTCCGAGGACTGGATCTCTCGATTTGCCGCACCGTCGCGTTTTTAGCACTCGCCCCGAGAGGAGAGGACAGCTGGCTGCACGATCCGGAGACCCGTGTTTACCGAACCGGCGGGGCCAATGTCGGCCGAACGACGGCCAGCGGCAGGTAGCGACTGGTAAACAGGCGGTGGGGAGCCGGATGACTGACAACGGTTGATCAACGGCGACACACACGCGGGTTCAGAGGCCACCGATCGTTTCTCCGCGCACAGCTCTCTGCCGGGCCTTGGTGTTTTTCAACGTCGGATACGCTCGCCGTTCGCTGCTCTTTGCTCGTCCTCGCTGCTCTTTGCTCGTTCCCGTTGCTTCCGCGATCTCACTACGGTGCGTCGTAGGTCTTCACGAAGACTCCACCACCAGCCACGTGTCCCGTCGGGTCGTGGCTCGGACTGGATGCGCTGCTCCGGCCGGCCCGGCGAAGACCAACAAGAACCGAGCCCCGAGAGATTAACGCTTCGCCGCGAACGAGACGCGACAGGACAGTCGTCGCGATTACCAACGCGGTACCAACGAACCGACAGCGCGCCGCGTTGTATCCGGCTGCCGTCGCGAGAGTAGGCCAACGAAATGCGCACAGGTGAGAGACGCCTCCGACAGCGACCCCCCTCTCGCGCTTCCCCACTCTGACTCTTTCTGTCTCTTCTATCTCTCTCCCTCTTTCTTCCTTCAATTGTCTCTCTCCCTCTATCCCTCTAATTCTCCCGTTGTCTGTCTTCGCCACTCTTTCTCTCTGTCCTTTCCCACTTTTTCCATCGTTCCCCCTGCAGGTTCGTCGCTGTCATACCGTGCGCGCTCGCTGGCTCCATCCTGCCCACCCCTACACTTCGGCGTCACCTATCTTCCTTCGCTTCCGCGACGTTCGCCTCTCTCCTCTCCATTCCACTCCACTCAACTCTTTGCCGGAGTCGTCCTATTCCTCGCATTCTCGTCCTCGTGGACGTCCTCGCGATCCGCGAACGCTCTCGTCGCGATCCTCGATCGTTCCACGCGTCCTCCCGCGTCCCACGATCCCGGCGAACTATGTATAGCGCGACGCCTCAACAATCTTAATAAGATTGCTAATGCGATATTGATTGCGACCGATGCATAAACGCCGAGATCGATTTCCGTTCCGACAGGAAAATACTTTGCTTCGTCGTAATGCTAATCGCCGCCTTGTAGAATCCCAACGATTCGACAGACTCGGCGCGAGTGATACAATTAGCAAGGAAAACGCAGCGACAAATTGCAGTTTAGTCGAACGAAGAACAGAAGTTCCAGTCCTCGTACAGAATGGTTAAGATACCAGACTATGAAATCAGAACATTTTTTTCGTAGCATGTCAGACGGTTTACCTCGTGTCAGAATGTGCAAATTATTTTGTAACATGATGTAACAATTAGTCAGAGTCCTCGATCGACTGCAGAAGGTTGAAAGGTGTTCGGACAGTTTTTGTCAGGGGTTGTACAGGATCCTAATTGCCAGAGCATTTGCTCGAAGAACGGCTGGAATTCCAGGACTAGTTTCCGTCTGGATCCCGTTCGGAGAGACCGGTGGAAGTTACAGGCGGCAGAAAATCCAGCGATCTCGGACCCGTAGATCGCGCATGCGCCGAGTCATCGGAGCGGAGCCGAGCCGAGCAGGGAGCCACCGGGGTTCGACTCGGTTTTCTCTCGCGGATCTCTGCCGATCTCTGCGGATCACCGTGGATCGCGTCCTTCCTCCTTTTCCTTTTGAGTAGAATCGACGTTTCGCGGCACGGTAAACGTTTCGTCGTCGCTCGCCGCGTTCGGTCTCGATCGTTCCCGCTTACCTAATTCGAGAGCGCTCGCGAGGATAATTAATACGCGTCGGCTCGCGCTCGAGGCCGCGAACGCGGACGGGGGCAGGCTGAAAAACAAACAGGCTTGGGGACGATTGTGTTTTGCGCGCAGAAACCCGCCGGTACGAAAACAATGCCTAAATAAGCGACTCCGCGCGACGCGCGTCGCGCCTTCGGGCGAAAATAGGCCGCGACGCGTCGCGACGCCCAACACTGGGATGCACTTGAGCCGAAAAAAAGACGCTTTCAAAACTACTTATTTCTGTAGTTATAACAACAACAGCACGGATTTTTCTTCTAATAATCTCGTAGATAGTGTTCAAAACGTATCCAATAGCCTGGATAAAAATTGATCAACCTTGATCGACGACAAGGGTTACTTCAAAGTCCTATAACTTCGCGAATAAAAATCGCAGCCATGTCTATCTTTTTTTAAATTAAAGGAGAAAGAACAAACTTTGTTTCACTGCAAACGGCACCTCCGACAAAAATTTTAGGAAGACCATGCATTTCGTGAAACTTGGCAATGTTCAACATGACAAAAATGGTCTTGCATTTGAAGGGTTCCAGCAGCGAGGGTACGTCTAACTTAAATTCGAAAAACAGTATCTTAAAATAGAGGTTTCAAGCTTTAATTTTTAAAAACGTCATCATCCTACGATGATTTCTTCGCGGAGATATCGCCGGTCAAAGTTGGCCGATTTTAGCCTAAGATTTGTCTGCGATAAAATGTTGTTGAACAGTGTAACTTTTCCCGACTTTTGGGGCCACTGTGCGTCCTCGAGCTGCCGTGGAACAGAGAGGCCAAAGTAAAAAGAAGAACGGAAAGAGAGCGAACCGGGACCGGACGTGACGTCAGCGAGCAGCCGCGAGAGAGCACCGGCACACACACCGCTTCCGGTGCGCGGCCAGAAGCGTGAATCGAGAGATCGTCCGTGACCGTCGACGGCTCCCCGTCGTCTCCTATTCTCCGTGATCCCCTCGCCGAGAAAAACTCCCAATTTCCTCGACACCTGGACTACCACCCCGAGGAGACCCGTCGTCGCTCGCACGCGCGCCTCTCCTTCGCCGGACTATTTTCGGGCGAGGCGGAAATGGACTACTCCTCTCCCCGATATTTACGCCGGGCACCCTCACGGAAACGGACACCCGCCATAAAGTCGCTCGTTTATTTGCTCTCGGACCGAAGTTCTCGCGAGTGCCGCCTGCGTTTTGTTTCGTCTCGGGCGCAGCCAGCCTGCAAGCCCTTCGTCCCGCTTCGCCGACGCCGTAAACGCGGATCCGCGTCGCCCTTCCGTCGTCCCGTCCTAGGCTATACTCGTCGGGAGAAACGACCCCGCCACAGCTGACGCGTTTCGAAAGTACGCTCTCCGAAGCGAAAGCGCACCCTTCGATAACGAGCACGATGGCTGACTACCTCGCAATCGATTCTACAATGTTCTTCCGACAATGAGCACCCAAGACGCGTTACGCGAGCATGTTTCTTTAACAATAGTTACTGGTATGAAAACAAAAGACCTTCGTCGCGGATCGTGTACTCGCTATTATTTTGTATCGTATAACAAAGGGTTCATCGCGTTGAGAAATATACATTGTCATTATCATTATTAAAATCCACGGTCTACTAGCTACGACCGCGTGGAGTCGATACAACGATTGAGTAATGGTTGTCCCGCGAATAGCCCAAAGACAGGCACCGGAGCGAACCGTTTCAGATTGCGGAAGGATCCTCTGTCTCCCCGAGACTTTCCAAAGAACAGGCAACTCCTCGGTAACACGATAGATCGGAAAAGGAGATCCCGATCGAATGAAATCAATAGCGATTGAATAATGGTGCTCCGGGTGCCCGAAGGCAGAGCTCGTTTCGGGTTCTCCGGAAGGCGCGAGAGAGGGTCGGTTACCGGCGACCTTGTCCGCTGGCGTCATTCTCGTTTCTGTATTCGAGGCTCGATCGGTCGGATCCCGATTATCATAATTGCAAGGTGGGCGACACGCGGCGGCGTCACGAGACCGAACCGATACGGCTCTGCGTGTCGCGTCCCGTCGGTCCTCCACTCCCACGCGGACGAATAACACCGTGGTCTATCAGGTCTTCTCGCGTCCCGTCCTCCACGGCGTTTCGACTGGCTCTGTCAACCTTCCGACTTGCTCGAAAGACAAGCGCCGCGGAACACCATAAACGGTAACGTCTGCCGAGTGCTCGCGGGAAGGACAGTCGTCACCGCCGGCCACCAATCGCTTTTTTATCCGATGCCGGACGATAAAAGGCTCATTCGCAGCAGCGAGGAGCTTCCGAAAATTACCGTTTCCGAGCTGCTTCTACGTCGGTTCTAATCTGCACAGCCGTGAAGACTGGATTTCACAATCGAGGAGCGTTCGTGGAAAACAATGTAAGCGACGGAAGTCGAGAAGTTTTGTCTTTTCTTCTTGAAGTGTTGCGACAATGGGAATTTAGGTAAATTTACATGTAAAAAACGGTAAAAGTACCACTTAAAAATTTGTACCAGGTAAAAATTTGGTACCATTTAGGCACAACAGTATTTCATATATAGTTATAAATAATGGTTAATAGGTGACACTGTCTGTACGTCATATTTCAAATTAACCAATGCCGCCGGTTTTCATCTTTTCTTTCTTCAAAATTGATTAAATCGTTATTAAAACATGAGTGAATATATCTTGCGAATATTGCTGCAAAAGGTGTAATCTTTCCTCGCAAAAAGAGTCTAAAAAAAATAATTAAACAGAACCTCGATTTACGTTCGAATACCCCTTGATCCGCGACCAGGCTAACTCCTTGACTCTCCGGGCTATCGCATGCATCTTGCCCCGATTCTCGGGACGTTCTCGACCGTTCGGCTTCCCCTTGCAGTTCCGCAGAGATCTGCAATATTTGTTCGTACCCGGTATCGACGCGCGAGATAAGGATGACGCGAGTGGGCGAGGTTCGGCATGTCTCGAGCGTGAGGTAACTTCGAAATCCGTAGCTCGAAAGAGGAAATCCAGGTTGCTTGGATTTGAATTCGTCGAATTCGAAACGCTTTTCGACATCATACATCAAAGATTACGGCAGTCTTATTATCGGAATAGCGATAATAAGAAGTTTAATTAACCGTTTAATTATCGCGATTGGTCAACAATTCTCAATCCGTCGCGGCCACGCGAACCAGCGGATCGATGGATCGTTACCGGATCTAAGCATCGAGCGCCATCTAGCGCGATCGGTCGCCGCGGTCGATAAAACAGATCTACGCGCAACCCTCGATCCTTCTCGATCTGAAATTCCCTTCGCGAACAGCTCCGGGAGCTCACTACATAAAAATAGAGGGAACTTACCTTGCGTCGCCAGCTCTGCGGCGCGAAACAAAACAAAAAATACACCATTAGATAGATGCGTCGTGATCGATGGGTACAGGATCGAAGATATCAATTTCGTTCACCCTTTGCCGCTCCCGTTTCAATTTACAGAGTGGAATTACATGGCCGAAGAAAAAAAGAACCGTCAAAAATAAACTACGAGAGTTAAAATGTATCTTTTATCCAACTGTTAACAAACTTTATATCTTACTCTGAATCAATTCTTGCATGCAATGATCTACTCGCCTAATTGTTTCACTTAATACGGAACGCGATACGAATTCCAATACTGTGGAACCTCGATTATCCGTACCGAGTGACGCGAATAATCCAATATTATAACAGTTACGCAATCGCAGTATCGCGTGCAATATTTATCAATTTGTGCAGTAAATCGTTTCGCGAATCGGTTGCACGTAGATCGGTGTTGTTTTTTGTTAAGCGTTGAGCGCGGCAAAGGGTTAAACAAACTTCGATTCGCGGTCTTTCGAATGGAAGAGCTTGCAATTGGAAATGGAATTTGTTCCGTTTCGCCGAGAGCGTAGCTTGTCGAGAGAGAGCGAGAGAGAGAGTGAGAGAGAGAGAGAAAGAGAGAGAGAGAGCAGAGAGCGTGGGAGAGCTTGGAAAGCTCTGCCATGTTATCGTCACTTATCAGCCGATAATGAACTGTCGCGATTCGAAAGGCGAACCATTCCTGTGTCGAGACGAGTGCTTCGGACGCAGAGGAGGCGATAACGTTCTCGAGAGAACGATTAGATCGCCGCGTTATTTCTATATACATCTACATTTTTATATTGCGTTTCTATTGTCTTCGTCGAGTGGGATACTCACCTGGAAGTGGAGTATGATGGTCCATATTAATCCGAGAGTGAGCTTTGGATTACCGTCGACGATATCTTCCGCGCGGATGTTCACCAGTTTGATCTTCTTATATCGAAGAAAGTCAAGGGCCATTTGCACGTTCTGCAGCATGTGGAAACGCATCCGACCTCTTTCCCGCGGCTGAAAACCAAATCCGCAGTTAAACTTTTGAAAGCTCGAACAGCTGTTGCGATGATTACCGGTTCACATCACTCTACAACCTAATTCTTCTACCTTCTCATAGTTTTAATCTTTCTTTTGCATACTTTTCTTCCTATTTTTATCCCGAATTATTCTTTTCTATTCTTTTACTTTTCTTCCCACTTACTTTACGTCTGACAGAATCTCTAATCCATTATACTTTCCTGTACCATACACGCTTTTACTATATCTGCTGTACTATATCTGCTGTACTATATCTGATGTACTATATCTGCTGTACTATATCTGCTTATACTATATCTGCTTATACTATATCTGCTAACTTATTACGTACGCTACGCTCTTTCTTACTTTCCTTGCTTCGTGTTATACTTATATATAATATATAAGTCGATTGCGTAACGAGCATCCTCCCCCATGTAACGAGGGTTCAGCGAAAGCATTGCCAAGCCGCCGCGTGACCGGAATATGCAACGTGTACGCTTAGCAAGGTTGCGGAACACTTACGAGATGCTCGCCTGAGAGAACCTCCAGCAGGGAAATGAGGTTGTGCCCGTCCCGCAGGTCTTCGAACAGATCTCCGACATGTCTGCTGGCCTGTAACAACGATTTCACGGGTCAGAGAGCTGGCTAATTCAATTCCGACTCGCTCGACTGAAAGGAAAATTCATTTAAGACAAATCTTTTACTGGCGTCTGTGGGACGGCGAAGGACTACCACGTCAAAATTGCAGGGACACGTTGCGTATCGACGAGCTCGACCTCTTGCGAAAGATCAAACGGTCGAGAGTACTCTCGATAGCGTTCTAAATTAATTATAAATTATTCGATTACTTCTCGCCGAACTTTGGTTCTCGCAAGAGAAGCGAACAAATTTGTCGAACTCGTCGATGCGATAATCGCCAGTGGCGTGATGAATTTGCTAATACGTAAACACATACACACGTACATTGAGCTGAAGGAAAGGAGTTAAATCACCGATTTTTCAGTAACTCGCAAACACGTCGCGATCGATACAAGAACGAACATCAGAATGAACGTCAGGATGAACATCGCGGCTCGTGCGAGTTTCACCGAAATCGTCGGCAACGGAGGATCTTGCAGGTGAGAGAACAGGCAACGAGCAAACACTGTTCGATTCTACGAAACGTGCAAACGTGTCGGGCAAGGGGAGCGATAGAGAGAAATAGAGAGATTGGATAGAACACGGGATATGGATACACGAAGAGGCAGGCGAGGCATGCGAGTATTTCGGAACGGGCGATATCGCGTGCCGCGCGGAAATAAACGTGTTGTTCGGCGCGTCACGTGCGAACGCAGCGGAATCCGCGAGCGTCAAACAGCCCGTGAAACTTTGAACGCGCGCGCCGAACCAGAGATAAGCTCGAACAGTCGCGGCGTGTCGAGGTGACCGCGTAATTCACCCGGCGCACAGTGCACCGAAATGCTCGTTTTTTCGGAAACGAAATTCAATAACTCCCGAACTCGGTTTTATTGGAGGCAATATCAGTCGGAGTCGGCCACGCGTATTTCATTCGAATAACGAATGAAGCTTTATTTGTAAAATTTATTCGACATTTTATTCGACATTCTACTCGAGCAATTTATTCGAAACCATTATCCGGATAAAATTCTGTCCTAAGAATTTCTTCGAATAAAATTGCATTCGAAGGAATTTGCTCTAATCGTTGTACGAATAAAATGCTGGTGGAATCGCGAGAGAACGATCGGCGATCCAGCGATCCCGTAATGGTAAAATCGGCCGAGAAATGAAGCCCGATAACGAGTTCGAGGAAGAATCGCTTCCTTTCGCGTTCAAGGATCGCGACCAGAGGAGACAAAGGACGTCGAGTAGGAAGGAATTACTTTCGTGGTGGTTCTGCAGGCGATCTAGGACACACAGACGGTTTGGATTTACACTCAGTGCATGCGTTAAATTCCTGGTAACATCGGCTAAGCGGGTCGGCAACGACACCTGTCGTGGACTTACAGTGGGGGAACAGCATGGCTGGTTGTTCACAAGGACGCACACGTGCAGACACGTGTAAGTCTGAAAAAAACATCGGTTGAGAGATCGATTCGCGGAGATCGGTTCGGTTTCCGCGTGCCTCTCTTCTCAGTCGACCGAAAGCAGTGGAACGATCCTTCGATCGCCAGACCATGCTGGTTTCGACACGCTAGATCCTGGCAGAAAGTCTTCGATCGTTGCACAGCTAGGTCTCAGAAGCTGGCCGAAACTTCTCTTTAATTTTCTCTAATTTTCTAATTAATTCTCTTGAATTCTCTCTAATTTTCTTTCGCGATTAAACAAGTTGGTCGTCAATTTTTCTTAAATAATGTTACTATAATTATTTGATTACTGTCAATCAATTAACAGCACTTTGACGCGACGGAACGATCGAACACGCTTTCTACCAGTCAAGTAGGTGTCATAACTGCTACACCTGGCAGAAGGTCTTCGATTAACGGCGCAATCGGCATCGCTTTCTGCCAGGAGGTCCTCTAAGATGATCTACTACAGTCGGTCGTGCGGACGAGTGGTCCTTGACCGATCTATCCCATGCAATTCTAAATCGATTGCACCACGCGGTGCAACGTCGAACGTAATTACGCTAAATGAGTCTGGTCGGGACTGCGAACAGACGCCCAGGGCTGTCGAGGGCGGCTGACGCTGTCCTGAAGGTTTAGGTCTAGAACCCTTTGGTTCTCGAAGCTTTCGACCGTCTTGCCAAAGTTTACTAACGTATATTGTAATTTTTATTTTGTCATTGACAACTTGTAATACCCTGCAAAAATGTCAATCACACTCAAAACAGGTTATATAAAGATCGGACGAAGCGTTCGAGGATCAAAGTGTACCACTACCAGGGCCTAACGACGTTTCATCCAACAAACAGAAGTCTCCAAGTGAAATTCCGACTTTTTCGTCAGCCTTTTGCGGCTAGTAACGGTGAGGGAAGGCAACAAAACTATTTTCAATGAAATAATAGTAATAATGGTAATAAAAATGGTAACAATGGAATGATAATAACGTAACTTTGAAACAATCATACGGAGAACTAAAAAGAAACTTTGACATCTTGGAACATCCGACAAGCAATTAATTATTCATTCTGCCGGCTAAAAGGGGTGTCATTGGCTTCGGCATTCGAAGCCCAAGGATTGCGCGAAGACCGATAAAAAAGTCCGAGTTCCACCCGGAGAGCGTCGGTAAGATCTAATTCTCGGACCACTCGTCCTAATTAATCGAGGGACCGGTCGCGAGCCCTCCTGGATCCATACCTTGACGTACTTCCAGTGCTGCGGCAAGCGTGCAGGGACAAAAAGAGAGAACATGTATACAGAGAACACGGCCACGACCACGACCACGGGTCGGTTGGGTCTTCATCTCGTAATGTATCTTATGTAATCAGAGAATTCCTCGGAGAGGAACAATCGGTGCGTTGTCGCGAGGCCGAGCGGATTCGAGGCGGCCGCGCGCGCTACTGTTTCTCCTCCGACGATGCGGCGGGAGATGCGCCGCGCCGAAAGAGAGTAAAACGAGAGCGAAACGAAAGTAAAAACGGTCGGAGTAGAAACAGAGATCGAATGCGCGGGCAGTCACGGCATGTTTTTGCCCGGCCCGGGACAACGACCGATGATCGTCGGCTACGAAATCGGCGGTCGCGTATAACAGCCGCCATGATCGATCGAGCGCAGAAATGGCTGTCGGTTGCCGGCGCCGGAGCCTGAGTTCACTCGGGAGCTGTTTGTGAATGGCCGGCGAAAAAGTGAATGGTTTCGAACGGTTTCCTATGATCAATCGGTTTCACACCGGCCGGTTGCTGGCCAACCGGGTTCGCGGGCTAATTTTGGAGCGCAGTCATCGCCTACCCGGAATACCTGATTGCTCACCGAGTACCCAGGTAATTAGCCCGTCGCACTCTCGAACGACGGGTCCCCGGCTCGTCACGGCTCCGAGAGCACACGGTGACGCAACACGCCCGCGGATTTTATGCGTTTATGGCACTCGTTACCGCCTGGGAACCACGGCAAGGATGCGCGACCAGGATATATCGCAGTACTTTTAACGGTCCGCCAGCCAACTTGGCTCCGTTCGGACCCGCACGCACAAATTTGTTGACGGAGTACCGTCGACGTCGCGCGTGTTTCGTATGAAGATCGCGCGTATGCCTAAAGAATGACTAATATCGTGGTCGCGTCGTTAGAGAATAATGTAATACTTCTAAGAAAATGGAATTTCAGGAACGAGTTACATAGTTAGTATACTGCATTCCTGCATACGTATTAGACTGTGACTATTGCAAATTTCATGCGAAAAATATTTCGAAGAGAAGATTGCTCGAGTCAAATTCTATATTCGAGAGGAATCATCGAATCAAATTTTAATCGAGCGATATCACGAATGTCTGCTCCGCAACCGCAAGGAGAAGCGAGTTCCCGAAATTCCTGAGACGAAGAGTTGCGACATCGAGGGCCGAGAGGCCGATGTCTCTGTTTCCAGTGTAGATCATAGATCACCGGCTCGAGCCTTGTACCCTCGATTCATCAGTGGCCGAAAATCTGTCGCACGGTCTATCCGTAGGACGTCTTTATTCAACGGAATGGAATCCATAGACGTCTATGTTACTTCAGCGGACCATTTCCTGGCGTGGACGTTACGCAATGGCGGCGATGCGTCATGCCCAACCGTGCACTCAGTCTCGAGCTGTCTGTTTTTCCCCACCCTGATATGCAACATCTCCAGAGGCCGGTTAAATGACTGACTGACTGACTGACTGACTGACTGACTGACTGGTTCACTGGCTGCCTGCCTGACTGACTGACTGACTTAGTGACTGACAAGGTTGGCTGACTGGATAACTGAATGACTGGCTTATCGGTCTTGTAGCCGCACGCCTAACTGCCTACCTGGCCACCTACTTATCGTGCAAGAGGTGGTAAATCGGGAACGTCGTCCGCAGGAGAACGTTTCCGAATAAGGTCAGACTTGCGAGAGGAAAGGTGGGCGCGCAGCGGAATCGAGCAGGTAGGCAGCCGACTAGCAGAACCAGTACCGAGCGACAAGCAAACACGCGGTACCGTTCGCCGTTTTACCCTGGAATCCATGACCGAAGAGGACCGATTTTTGTCGCGTGTTGGACAGGAACGTCGAAAGAGAAAACAAGTGGATCAGGTCGATCCAAGAGACCAGCTGGACCGAGAATTAGAGCGACGCCGAGGCTCTGGATCGTCGAGGGCAAAGAAGACACGCCTACTACGAACAGGCCACGCCTATTTTACATAGACAGGAAGAACGGAAGGATCTACGAAGCTGGATTTATAGAGTACAGAATCTAAACTGGAGAAGGATGGAAATTGTCCTAGATTCGACGAAATTGCGAGCTACCAAGCCACACCTGCTACGAGAAGGCCACGCCTATTTTATATGGAGAGTAAAAGGAGAAAAGCAAGAGTCTTGCAGCTTGCACCACAGAATAAAAGGGCTAAAAGGCGTTAAAAGGCCAGAATCCGTACGGCGAAAACTTTCGAACGCAGCGGTAGAACGCGGAAGCTTGTTCCGAGCGGAGGAGGGTAGCTGGCAGAGGCAGCGAGCATGAGTAAGGGGTGAGTAATGCGGTCTCGATAGGTGCCGCTCGAACCAGCGACTAACACAGGAAGAAGAAAATGAGCCTCGATAACCCTCGAAATGCCATTCGAGTTATGCTCGCGCCGCTTACGAACCGCTTCGGAGTCTCGCCTCTCTCTCTCTCTCTCTCTCTCTCTCTCTCTCTCTCTCTCTCTTTCTCCTTTCTCCCGCTGGTACGCATACTCTGAGCAACGTGAAAGCCTCGCCGGGAATTTATCCGCGCTTCGAGCTCCGATGCTTCTATTTCTCGGTGTCGCTGGATGATCCATCGATCGGAATCGAGTCGTCGGCCCTCGGCTCCGATTCCGAAAACGGAAGCGGGGGCCGCGTCACCGGCGATTCTCGATGCTAAACACCGGCCCGACTAACGAACTAACGAACTCACTGACCAACGAAAGAACGGTGTCGCGAGGATCAAGGCTAACGCGTCTCGAGTTGCGAGAATTGTTCGCGGTCGCGAGCCGTGTCGTCGACGTCCGCTCTTCGTCATCGTAGATAGAGCGTCAGGAAAAAGAGAGAGCGACAGATACAGATAGAGAGAGAGAGAGAGAGAGAGAGAGAGAGAGAATCGGACGAGTTCCGTCGGCGTCGGAATCGTCACTGGCATCGACGCCGTCGTTTTTTCCGTCTTGCGAGCTCGCAACAAGAACGCAACGGAGAACAGTGGCAACGGTTGTTCGGTAGCGATACTCGGAATCTCCTTAATCGATCTTACGAGCGGCAACTGACCCCGACGCCCCAAAACCCGGTCGCCATGCCGCCGCCGTGTCGTTTAGAACATCAAGGCGGTCACATGCGGCAAGGAGATCTAGATACCGGTCAGACGGAAATTCCGCGACGTTCCTACGCTGAAGATCCGCCGCGAAGAACCGCGGAATCTGCAGGAAAAATTCTAAAGATGCTAGAAAGAATCCTAGAGCTTCCTGAAAAAAGCTCAACCTCTAAAAAAATCCTATACTCTTTAGAAGATACCGCAGCATCTGGGAAAAAATCATGAACCATCTAGAAGATCTCGCAGCCCGTAGAAAAAATCCTCGACCCTCTACATGAATTCGTTGCTACGTGTAAAAATCCTAGAATCTCTATAAAAATCGTAGAGGGCTCAGGCAAAATTCTAGGTTCTTCTAGGCCTCTGCAAGAACTCGCAGCATCCAGAAAAGAAGCCTGGAGATCTTAGGAGTCCGCGAGCCGCAGGGTTTAATCGCTGGCTCCAGGAAAAGTGGCGGAGCCTGCGGGAATAATGGCAGGATTTCCAAGAAGAATCGATTGCAAAGAAGGCTGGTTCCGAAAGTGGTCGGGCACTTGGCGAAGCCGGCGAACAGGTTGCGAGTCGCTATCGATCCCGTCGATTTCCTCGATTCTCACCCACACGGTTTCCTCGTCGCGTTGCCTTCTATAGCCGCGTGAAACACCCTCCTGGAAGGGATCGCGCGACTCGCGGCGACTCGCGACACGCTCTGCCCACGCACGCGTCCCACATCGACACACGTTTACGTTCACGCCCACCCACGCGTGCAGGTATACCTGCGGGACCGGCCTCTGCCAGGACCGACCGGCCTGGAAGGTGTTTCTCCGTGTGGTTTTCTCGTGTCGTTCGCGAACGGCGAAGGCAACGGCATAAGGCAACGACAGACAGACACAACCCGCACGAGGTTACGAAACAGCTGGTTGTCCGCGGGCGTTGCGCGCCGTTGCGCTCGCACCTATCAGGTGTTTCGATACTCTCGCCTCGCCTCGTCTCGCCCGACGGCCAGAGTCGATTCGATTCGACTTCTCGCGAAGCGTGGCCTCCTGACCGTCCGTCTAAGGTCGGTCTAAAATTAGTATCGCTCGATATTTCGAAGGAAGGGCCGTGGAACTTCGACGAACAACGTAATTCAACCAACACCCGACCTAACCAACCTCAGACATCCCGGCGATCGCTGATCGTGTTAACCCTCGCGGCCGAGTTTCCGTTTCTCCGCTACGAAACCGCCGACTGGTTTTATTTGCTATCATCACGATGTATATTCTTTTTAGAACGCAGACATCTTTTATTTTCCACTAAGATACGCAGTCTATCTATTCGATAACAGAACGTTTGGAACATGGTAGAAACAAACGTTCGGGAAAGGAAGTTTGTACCGTAGAAAAATCAGCGCGGAAAATAAGAACGAAAATTCGGAGAAGTGAAAAGCTTCGCGAATCAATCAATTGTGGTCTCGCAGCTACATATAAAGGAAGCTGGCGGACGCAGAAAGTGTGTTCGCGCTCGATCGACCGTTTTCGGAGCGCTCGTAGTTCGTTCCGAGGCATTCTCACCGCGACGCGGTTGCGCTTGGTGTTAAGGTGGTGCTTACCTTTTTCAGATGCTTGTTCACCCATTTGGTAAATGTTTTCTTTTGGATCGCATCTCGTTCGTCTGCAATCAGAAAAGGGTGGCGGTCGTTAGTTAGTGGACGCGTTCCGATCGGCAATCAACGCCGAGAATCGACGCGCAACCAACCCCCTACCCACCCATCCCTGACCGATCGAGAAGATCGCGGATCTTTTCTCCTCTCGGATCGACGTCGACGCGATCGCGCGTAATCGCGGTGGCGATTGAATTGACGATCGCCTACGCGGCCCTAGAACTGGCAAAACGTCAGGCATCAGGCAGCAGGCAGTCAAGCAGCCGGATAGACGGACAGGCAGACGGACAGGTGGGTGGTTGGACAGGCGAATAGATAGGTAAGTAGGCAGACGGGTAGGTAGATGGGTGTCGAGACGTAGGCATCGCGAGCAGGAAAGGAGCAGTCGATCGGGAAAACAGGCGAACCTAAGCTCCAAAGTTTGACGACCAATCAACCGGTTAATCGCCAATGCACCGAAAGCGTCCATCGATCTACCACGGTCGGTCCCGAATACTACCTTCCTCTATGATCTTTTCTTTTGTTTTGTTATACATATATATACAATATAAGATAATGAAAGACTCTAAAAATTGTCATATTAAAATAAATATGAAATAATATATATGTATAATAACTAGAATGCGGATCTTTATGCGAAATAAAAATTGTATGCAGTCACTGCAAAATGCAGGAGCTTAACAGCCATTTATTTCTTCCCTTAATAATTTCGATGATATGAAAACAATGCAATCGTCTCTTTAAATTCGAGTCATCATTTTTATTACAGATCCACGCTCCAATTCTAATCAGCCACACAATGAAACAACGAAAAGAAATTCTCATGGAGAATTAATTAACCCAGAGTAATCGAAATATCGGACCGTGGGCCGGCTAAAAATACAGGTGCAGCCCGTTCTCACCGGAAACCGTGGAGACCCGCTTTCGAAATCGGAATCCGAGTTTATGGTCGTCCCGGCAGAATCATTGCTACACGCGTCTCCGCACGTAGTCGATCGAAACCCCGAGATCCCGCCGACGAGATATTAGGCTCGACGACGCGATCCAAATGAATCCGAGTAGGAGGCGCTCGTTCTCCGAACCGGCAATTAATTACAACCGATTAACCGATTCCATCTAGGCTACCGGCGAACACTTTGCGATATCGCCGACCGTCGACTCGCTTTTCGAACGTTAATAGTCGTTCCACCCACTGCCGGATCGCGAGTTCGCTGTGACATGGACAGCTGTTGCGATGCTTTAGGTCGTCACGGATAAAGCCCGACGACTTTTCGAACGAACCGGGATCGAGGATAGCCAATTGCTGTGCCCTGTTGGCGGACTTCACCGATTTAACCCATTGTAAATCTTATAGTACGTTCTTTATTTCCTGATCTATAGTATTCTCTTCTATTGTCTCCGTTTTCATATTATTTAAATACTGTGATCACTTATTTTATCTTCTATTGCATCGTTTTTTTTTCTTTACTTCTTTTTAATATGCTTATAGCACGACATATTGTCATACTATCGCAACACAAAGGCTATCACCCGTTTATCAAATAAGTATTATTATTATTATTTCCGTTTTATATAACCTGAGATTAAATTCTACGACCCATACAACAATTGCACTTTTAACGGTTGTCCAAATCTAAATAAATACGACAATTGTTAAAATCATTTCGAAACGCAATACCTAGAGATGAATCTCAAAGTCTCTTTTATCGATACAAATTTTTCCACGACGAATATGTCAAGTCTTCGTTGAATATTCGAAGAAAAAGAAAGAAAGTTCTTTAGCCAGTAATCTTATCATGAATTATAATGTTCGCTCGGTGGACGAGCCACTTGCGTGACTTATTTCCCTGCGAACACTGATCGAGGCTCGAGCCATTGGCGCGATCGTGGCCACCGCCGACGACGACGACTCGGAAGAGTGGCATACCGAAACATAATGGAGATAAATTGGGACAACGAGGACACACACTCGGGGCGCTTGGAATTTCGGAGGGAACGAGAACGATTGAAGGCCGTGGGCACGAATCGACGGGATCGCGACGCGTTCTTTTCGTGACCGCGTCGCTGACGAATCCGTGGAACGGAGAGAGCTCATCGAACGCTTCCGTCATTGCTAATGCAGCGACGAGATCGAATCGCGATCGTGTACGAACACCGAGAGGATGCACAGTGCTCTGGAGACTCGTTTATCGTGGCCAAAATTACATTTACCGATCTCAGAATATTGCAATAACGCTATATAATAACTTTCGTCAGGATAAACGGATCTCCAGATCACTGTGCAACGACGAGTATCGTCACCGCAACCCCCGTTTGCAAAAGCGACTCTCCAACGAGGAGGAACTAGAGGCGTGAACGATTCTACGGAAGCCTGGCGATCTATGGTATCGATTAGGCACACAACACTTCAAAACGTTAGTGGATGTTACGATCTCACCCTTGCCGGCGTTACTCGATCGTCGAAATCATGTGAAGAAGATCTATCTGTTAGCGGAGTCGAGTCAGTCGATTTAATCGTTTCCAGCAGCACTGGTATTATATATGTACAACTGTACTATTATTGTCAATGTATACATGAACAAATAAATTATTATTATTATTATTATTGTTATTATTAAATGGTCCGCCGTCCGGGGGGTTAAACCTGCTCTATAAAAGGGATCGTGAAGCTCGTTAATAAAGAATGATAATAACACGAGTCGCGCTGGTTGAAGTACGGCAAGGGACTAAATTGACATTGCTCTCAAATTGACATCGTTCTCGAATGGACATCGTTCTCAAATTGATATCGTTCTCAAATTGATATCGTTCTTAAATCGACATCGTTCTTGAATCGACATTGTCCTCGAATCGAGGCCGTTCTCAAATCGACACCGCGATCGACGGAAGAGACGCTATCCGTTCCGCGACACAACGATTTCGACTGACATCCGACGCGATCGTGACACCGCGGACACCCTGTAGACCGTGCCGAAAGGTCGACCGAGCAGGTCGGATGCCGAGGTAGGAAGCTGAAGCGTGTGCCCGATTGCGTGATAGAAAAGGAAGAGCAGAAAACTAAAACGCCTTGGGAGAGAAATCGTTGGAAAAATTCGGCGGGCACGAGGGACGAGGGCAGAGAGAGAAGAGAAGGTTCGGGCGGAGTTTCTCGAGGGATAGGGTCACGGGCAAAGGTGTAGTTGGACTGGGTCCAGCATCGGCATGCCAACTCTCCACCTACCGTGCGCCTCGATGAACATCGCCCAGCAACCCCAGAAACCCTGC
Organism: Augochlorella aurata; assembly: GCA_028455555.1. Classification (NCBI taxonomy): domain Eukaryota; kingdom Metazoa; phylum Arthropoda; class Insecta; order Hymenoptera; family Halictidae; genus Augochlorella; species Augochlorella aurata. The sequence continues at coordinate 2,642,095 of CM052156.1, read as the reverse complement.
GAGCTGCCGGGCCGATGTTCTGCGGGCCCGTTCGCGGCGTTCGCGGCTCGGCCGCGCCAGTTCTCATCGCGTTCGCTGCTCCACCAACCAAATCCGTGTGAATATCCGTCGCTCTGACCTTTGAACTTGGACAGCGACTCCTCGTAGCCGCGCTGCGAGCCTTGTTCCCGGTGCAGCTCCGCGACCGCGTCCACCGGGTCGAAGCCGAGCCTGTCCTTGTAATAGGCTTGCGTCGACATCGCTGATATCCTCTCTATAGAGTCTTCCTCTAGGGTTCTTCTGCACCCTGCGACGCCTTCCTCTCTGCTCAACACAACTTCAAGAGACCGAGCAAATCCTCACGGCTCATCGGGCCCCCTTTATCACAGAGTTCGGCGTTAATCGAATAGCGGTCGACTCATTCGACGTCCTCGAATCGATTCTTCGAATAACATTCGATTTGTTCGGAACGGTCGAGACAAATAGTTCGAATCGATTTATTCCAAGTATTCGAACAAACTCTTGGAATCAAATTCGATCTACACGAAATATCGTGCGGACAAGATACGCTGTTTAAATGTATCGAATAAATCGAACGACGTTCGAATGTCACTCGAGGAATAGATTCGACGAAAATGCGACTCGAATCACGTCGAACTCCGTTTCATCGACGTCGACACGCACCGTTCTTCTCTTCCAGTCGATTCACACGCGGTCACGAGTCTCTCGGCGACCGGGACACTTGTTCGCGATTTAGATCGGTTCGGCGAGGTCGCTTGCTATGGCACATCGAGTCGGAAAGCAGGCCCGACTCCACGCGAACCTCGTATCACTAGAATCGTCCAGATGGACACCGAGAAGAAAACTGGCTTCGTTTCGATGATCGATCTTCTCTCTATCTGTCCCTCTCTCTCTCTCTCTCTCTGGAGAGAGGAAGAGTGTCTCTGCTAGCCGGTTCCTCTTCACTTTCGTTTCGTTCTCGATTCGTTGACACTGGCTGCGCACTGGGGAAGCAAACGGAACGATGTCGAAAAACGTGAGCCCACGAGACGGTCTCGGGTCTCGAGACCAGGCAAAACGGTTTTCCAAGAGTCGCTCGCGACAACGGCGGACCGCCGGGACACGCACGGACAATGCAGGGACGGAGAAGAAGAAGCGAGAGCCGGACGGATGGACCGCGGAAGATAGAAGAGAGAAGAGAGGAGCAAGAGAACGGCTAATTTCGTTCCCCGGTTTGTCCGACGGTTCGTTTGGCCCCGGCTTCCAGACGAACGAACGAACCTTAACGAATCAACGACCGAATTTATCACGGCACGTCGCAGACGTAACCACTCAGCGTTTCTCCGTCGAATCGGCCGATCGGTCTTTCTCGCCGACGGACGGACGGTTTCGGTAGCAAAACGAAAATCTGGGCGCAGAAACGAAACGAATCGCGCGGCGAGGACGGGGAGATCAAACTTGCAATCGTTATTGGAAGCTGCGATAGAAAACGGCGCGGCAGGGTTCGGCAACGGATCGTGGCAGCAGAGGAAAGGAGCACGCGGCGAGTCGGCGATCGTACTAACGAGCGAACGAGCGAACGAACGAACGAACCCAGCGACCGGCGATCCGAGCGAGCGGCGAACCAGCAGCGAGCAGCGATCTACCGAACTGACGGTCCACGAGACGCCCGGTGACTGAGAGACACGGCCCTGCCACACGGGGAAACTCAAGACCATCGGGATTCCCGCATATGGTAATGGAAGCAATGGCATGTGGGTGTCGTCTTCTGGATCGGAGCGAAAACCAGCAACACCAATTGCAACACGCCCAACGGATACAACGGTGTCTCCGGTTAATGGCTCTTGCGACTTCGGAGCTGAAAGAATTCCGTTCACTCGGTGTCAACGAAGACTCCACGCGCTCTAGAGATCAAGGGGTGGTTTTCGGGGCTCCCCTTCTCAGAAACCAGCAACAAACATTGCGACACTGAGAACAGGTGCAACAGCCTCGGGCTAATGACTCTGTCATTTGCTGTCGACAGAATTCGCTTTATTCGAGTTCAACGGGGTGCAGAAAATTGGGGGTGGTTTTCGGATAAGAAGAGCAGTCAATTGCGACCCGCGTAATAGGTTCAGAAGACTGTTTATTAAATGTTTAGTAAATGGAATTGATTCTGTCTCTACTGAGAGGCTATTACTCGGAAAGTGAAAATGAGGATGTGGTTTCCAGCCGTCCTCTTTTGAATCATAGAAAAAACCACGGACAAAGATTACAACACAGGGAGTGGGTACAATAGACTGACTAATGTGTATTACAAGCGAGAATTGATTGTTTCAGCTCCGTGACTGTTCTACGGAGTTCGCAGAAGAAAATGAGGGGGTGGTTTCCATCTTCTTTCATACGAGAAATCAGCGACAAGAATTGCAACATAAAGAACGGGCGTCGATTTCGCAATCGACGTAAATATAATAATAATAATAATATATAATAATAATTGCTATTATTATAGAATTGGTTTCTTCAGTTTCGCGGCAGTTCCAGAAACGTGAAAGGGGTGGTTTCCTGGAGCAAGAACTAGCAACGGACATCACAAAACGCGAACAACGAGTCCAAGTCGTTGGCCAACGGTTCTGGAGCTGGAGCTGCGGTTCGCAGCGGCGATAGTCGACAAGCGGCAAAAGAGAAGACGAGAGGGTCGCGGAGAATTATAGAGGTCTTGGGCTCGCGGAGTCGGCCGACCCGTCGTCGACCCGCCTCGGCCCGATTCCTCTCGCTTTCCGTCTGCTCCGCCGGAATTAGATGCGAATAGAAAATAGAGTAACGCGCGTGTCACGAGCCACGCGGTGTTAGGCGGCCTCCGCTTCTGACCAACGTGTGTCCGTCGCGCTTAGACTTAGGCACACGAACGTGTAGAAAGTTCGAGAGAAAGCGTGCGCCCGGTACGCCGCGGCGCGACGGTGTGCGAGCACGTAACACGCGCCAACGGAGCCGAGCGCGTCGGCAATTTCCGATCGGACAATTCAGAACCCGAAGCTCAGCCAGCGAAACGGAGAACTGGCTACTACCCTTGTTAATTCGACGATGATTCCAGCTCCTACTGTGCCCGGCTCGGACGGGATAAGAAGAAAACGAAGCGGAACTCTGCTACCCCTACGACCAGATTCGTTCTGTCTCAATTACGTAATTCAATTAAATCGTATTTCAATTACGTTGTAATTTCGACTAGATTGTTCTTCGATTACAGTGGAATTCGACTAGATTGTAATTCAGTTAGGTAATTCAAACCTTTCGGTTAATTCAATTACTAATTTTGTCACGAGCGTAATCGAAGTAGAATGTAATCGAGTCCAGAACTTTGGAGAAACTGAGATACGTTTTCGCGTTCTAGTCTGTTCTATATATTTCGACGATTCTCGCAACAGTTCCGAGTAGAGCGGAGTAGCCAACCGCGTCGAGGATGCAACGGGTGGTGAGTTAATCTCTCCTTAAGAAGAAAACGATTCATAAGAGACGAATGAAGCCCGGTGACATCACGACAATCCACGTTCCCTTCTCCCACCTGGCCACGCACCTCCTACGATCTTTTCGTTCACCGACACACGACTCGTTCGTGACCCGTGTCGGCGAACGAACGCGGCCTTCTACAGCGAGATCGTGGAAAGGTAGCCAGGAATCGGTCTCGGCCGGCGTCGAACCTGAACGCTGCATACGAAATGTCCTTACTCCGGCGATCCAGAAGGCTCTTTCGCTCTCTTTCTCGCCTCGCTCCTCCACTGTCTCTGTCTCGCCATTATATCCATTAGCCGACACCTGAATGACTCATTCCAGTTTCGACGCGCCCACGCGTTTCGACCCTAAAACCAACACCTGGTCCCCCTGCTGACGAGCCCGGTGCCAACCCTCCGACGGCCGGCGTCGTACAGTTAGGCGAAGCGACGACCTTTCGCGATATAAGTTCGAAGAATTTTTGATAGAAGTCAAAACTCATGTGTTTCGGAGTAAATGAAACACAGAAGGAATGTAACACGAACGTCTTTTGACCTTTGCACATTTGTGATAAGCTTGAAATATTCCAACACAACTAATAATAATAGTAATAATTGGACCGCGGATCTTTATGCAGAATCGAAATTTTCGCCATCTCTCGTATCAATGTGTCATTGTAATCCGGCGCATCTCCGGTATGAGAGAGCGAGAGGAACACGATCAAGGGGAGGAGGACGATTTTGAGCAGACGATCGGCTACGTAACAGCGGGAAGAAGGAAGCGCGTGCACGCGGATCTCGGTTCGAATCGGATCGGAATAACGCATGCTGCCGCGCGCGGGGCCGCATAGGTGCCGCGGAGGGGCCGGCTCGGCGGCATTCTTGCGGCAACAACTTGGCAGCGGTATAACGGGTCCGTGTACCCGGCCTCTATCGGAGGACTCTGGAGAGCTCTCTGGAGCCGAGAGAAGAAACGAGAAGGCAAGGGAAGACAAGAGAAGAGACCAGAAGAGAACAGGGGAGAAGAAAAGAGGCGAGAAGTGAAGAGAGAAAAAGAGAAGAGAACAGAAATTACCAAAAGAAACCAGAAGACGATAGAAGGGAATAGAAGAGAACAGAATAGCAGAGGAGAAGAGACCAGAAAAGACCAGAAGAAACCAGAAGAGAAGAGAACAGAAGAGAACAGAAGAGACCAGAAGAGAAGACTCTCTCCGCTGCGACGAGTACAGTTCGGTCAACCTTGAGCAGCACGCGGCCGCTATAACGAAGCTACGACTTCTCTCATTCTCGGCCCCCGCGAGTGCCCCGGGTACCCTCGTTTCACGTTTTCACAAGCGTTCGCCACCGGTTCGTCCCGCCCGATTCGTCGCCGGCCGGTTCTCCAACGGAAACCCCACCTATCTTGACATCTCGTAACGCTTCTCGCCTCCAGCCAAAGGACGACGCGTTCTCCGGCGACCACGATATACTACTCCTCCACCCGATCGCCTTGGACATCGACGACGTCCTAGTTACGGCGACCAACGATTAGGAGACTCTTACGCGCGCCCTAACGAGAGCAAAGGGTGGCCGAGGCTGTTGTCGCACTTCGGCCCTTCGCAGCCGCGCCTTTGCTTCGGTCGATATCGCCGACACCGTGGGCGCGGCTGCTGCGATCTAACGCGAGGAACGATATTTTCAGCCAACCACAGAATCGCAGCCGATTTTTCTGCGCAGATCGAAAGTGGCCGGCGTGGTCACTTTGATTGTAATTATTTATCAGAGCACTGAGCTTGTTTTCTATTGCCTTGGAAAAGTGAGAATAAGACATTCGTTCTGATTTTTCTCGAGTTTTCCACGTTCGAGCGACTTTACGAGGGTACCGAGGGCACGGGCGAGGGGTCTCCTCTTTCGAACATGCTATAGTAACTCTAGAGACCTGAATATCGATTACGGATCGCGACCTTTAGCGGCGCGCGAGACCATCGAGCCGCGTCCTCGCTCAGCCTCGAACTTGATACAACGCGCGCTCGCGCGAACGTCTCGAAGGAACGGACTCGGTCCGCCTCCGATTCACGAGGATGCCATGTCCTTGAGGATGGCCTCCGCGGATGGAATTCGCGAGAGGGCCCGTAAATCCCCGGCCGACCTTTCCCGCAGCGTTGGCGGGAGCAGAAGCGAGAACGACGACGGATCGCCGCTCGCCGAGCTACGTTTTTCGGGGATAGACTCTAGGCTGGCTCTCTCTAGGCCGCGCGACAAGACTGAAACTGGTTTCCAGAGGATGCCAGAGTCCGGTGTTAACCGATGCAAAATCTTCACCGACGGCGACGATCATCGTACCATTTTGTTGCACGCGAGAGCAACCGACCACTTGCACTTTCGCGGGTCTGTTAACGCGGCAACCAAATACGGCTTTCGGATTGAAGGCTGACCAGGTGGGGATACCGGTGTACTAACAGAGCGAGAGCAGGAGACCGTCCGATCTCGTCTGCGAACGAGACCGATCGCGAGAAACTTGGACCAGAGGCGAAAAATACCGGCCAATTAGCATCCTATTCTTGGAACTCGATTCGTAGTTGAAATCAGAGCTCGGTAAAATAATACTTTAAATGACAGATAGCGTGAAAATATGTTCTTTTGGGTCCTGCATGTGTTTTCGAAAATAACATATTTAATTTTGACTTGCAATAATATTTGCCACGGTCTGGTGTGCCAACCAGGTGGAAAATAAATTTAGCTTAAATTTAGCTAATTATCGCCGGACAGACGGCAAGAATAAAGTGGATCTAAACGCCGACAGACGCGGCGCGATTCGAGAATCGAAAACTGCGAGAGACTTCTCCCGTTGCTGATTCAACGGCCGACGAACGGCTCGCTGCATGCATTGCGGATTGAAAAGAAGACGGGTTGCCCTTCGACTCGATTTCGCGGAACGAGGCGTGACGTTCTACCCAAACTTTCCACCGCGGAACGGCTGTATAATCGTGTTCGAAATCGGTGAATCACACGTCGCAACGATAACCGTATCGCCCGGCGAGCGATTAATCTGCATTCCGGTCGGCGCAGGAGGGACCTTGAGCGATCAATCGACGGGCAAGAATTCGGCGAGGGGACAGCACCGTTCCACTTTCGAAACCGTGGACGCCGATTTTCCAAATTTCGCGAGATTCGAGCGACGGGAGCGCGGCTCGCTCGCGAGAACGGTCAGCCAGGCCGGCTACGGAGAAGAGTGCAGAGGCTACGACCGATTCGGGCCGGAGAATAGGTCGATCGGACCAAATTAAGAAATTCCAGGTACGACGCGCCAGGCCGGCCGAAGACACGCGTGGAGAGACCGTGTACGTGATCCGCGCGCTCGCGCGGCCGCGTCTCGCGGAGCCGGTTTGTCATAGAGCCCTCCGCGTCGGCCTGCAATTATTACGCAATCCCCGTATTCGATGAAAACCACTTTCTTCTTATTCACTCGCCGAGAGAACACCGCCTTCTATCTCGCGGCGCGCGGCTGCGCAAACCGTTCCATCAACCAGGTGCAACGCGTGTCGCATCCTCCGAATTTTAGGGGATTTAGATAAAGGTGACCGATAGGGCCAGCGGTTTCCGCGAACTATGAACGATCTCGATGATCGAGAATGTCCGACGCAACTGATTCGCGTTAATCTAATTCCAATGACGGTACAATATTTTTCTGCAAGTCCTACGATCTCTTCAGAAGTGTCAGGACTTTTCCACAAGCCCTGCGATGTCTTCAGAAACATCAGAATTTTTCTGCACGATTTACGATCTTTCCAAACATTTTCGGATTTTTCTAGAAGATCTAACGACCTCTTTAGAACCGCCAGGATTTTTCTGTGAGCTCCACGAAGCTTTGGAGAAGACGCAGAACGACCTCGCAACTTTTCGGAGCAAGACAACCGTTTCGCAAGGACTAACGGAGCAGAAGCGGATCGGAGCATCGTCACGGTTCGATCTCCGACGCGTCTCGGTCACTTCTGGACAAGTTTCGACCTGATCCCGGTCGAAACCGAATTCCTGGTAGTCCCCGTATCGACCGGGAACAGAGCGATTCCAAGAAACAGCACCGCGGCAGAGACTTTGCCGTCGAGGCAGAATGGGAAATTCTACGAAGAGATCGTCCCTTAACCGAGGCCCGGGTGCGGGACGCCGGGGGACGAGACGGAGATCGTAATCTTGAATGAACACGAAATCGGTGCGAGTATTTCTTGTTTGGTGAATCGTCGTGGCATGTCTCACCGTTTCGTGATTACCAACAAACACGACAAGCTAATGGCTGGGACGAAGCATTCGCAGGAAAGTGCGAGAGGGAAGCGAGACGCGTGTGCCGAACGAAGACGGACAACGACGCAGTTATCTTTGTGTAAAGCGATCGTTTATCGTCGAAACTCGATTTCTGGACTTTCATGTTTGTGCTAAGATTTTGTTGTATCTCGAACGGAATTCGTCAAAAAGTAATCTGATCAATGATCCACGATTATAACCCGTTGGTTCTTATATCCGATTTATAATAATTGGACAAAAATTAATGGAGCAAGATGGAGATCAACGATTATAACTCATTAATTACTACGAATTATTATAAACTAGTGTCAATACCTAACGAGTTGTAATAATTGATAGCGAGTTATAACTCATTTCAATTGCGTAAACCTAGCGTTAGTAAACCTAGCTCTCGGACTCGTTGCTCGCAAAATCTCGGACCTCGAGCCTGCACGCGCTTAACCCTTATCTGCAGTTTCGAACAATTTGTAATTCTAGACAGCTCTTAAACCGTAATAACGCTAAAATAATGTTACACAGGAGAAACGGGTTTCCACAGGCCGCCGTGCGACGTAGTAGCCGATGTCTGCTGAACGCTCTCGCTAGTTTCCGAGGAACAGTTCCCTCGTAAAATCAGCCCTCAAAGAACATTTACCGGACGGTCTCTGTATACTGGAAGCGATTCCAAACGATCCCCATTATATGTACCTCGAAGAAGGAGAGACCAAAGATACGTGGAGAGACCGAGGCAGAGAGACAGGGGGAACGGAGAGCGTGACTCACGAACGCCTCGTGTTTTGCTGTCGGGCCACGGGGGTTCGTCGAAAAGAATTTCGCCGAATGGCTACGGTGCCCGATCAAATTATTCCGATCACACCATCGAGAAGATTACCGTGTGCGCGGGGCCTGGCCGCGCCACGAGAGCCTGGTCCGGGCTGTTTCGGTGGCTGCGGCGAGCTCTCGGCGACGTTTACAGACAAAGAAAGCGCACCGGATTGCGAATGTTAGCGCACGTGTGGCAATCGCTGAAGAATGCACTCGCGGCTGCAGCAGTACCGTGGCGGTACCCCTCCTCGAGAAGAAATCCCTGCGTCAACCGTTCCTCGGAATTCGCGGCTACACCCGCGATTCCTTCACCGGGGGGACGAAACCGAGAGTCGAGCCGCACAACGACGCGGTCTCCAAGCACGTGTCAACGCGTGCGAGAGAAACACACCCGCCAGGGATCCCGACGCATCCCGGTAACTTCGTTTCACCTTCTCGGTGTTCGCACAGCTCGTTATCGCGACCGTGTGTTTGCACGACGACGACGAGGACGAGGACGGCGACGCGTTCCGTCGCGATAGTCAACCGCGATTAGCCTTTCGCGAGTAGGACAGACGGCTCGCGATACAGTCGAACACATGAGGGGAAGGGGGAGGAGGATAACGTCGAGCAGGAGCGAAGAAACGCGGCCGATGCACGCACCGTGGACACGAGCGACTGACAGACCCGGATAGACAGACAGACAAACGAAGGGACACACACCGACCGACCCGAGACGTGGCACTGGAATTCCGTGGCCGGAGAGCGTGTACCGCACGACACAACGTTGACGAAGTCGACGCGCGTATCCGGAACCCTGAGGTAACACGGCCAGGTAGCAGTAAGCTCGGCTCGGCTCGAGAGGAGGACGGAGAGTCCGCTTGGAGAGAAAGAGAGGAAGAGAGGCTAGCAGCGGGAAAGAGTAAGATCGAACAGGAGTGAGAAAGAGAGAGAAGGAGATTCCGTCTGTAGGAAAAAGACGGAAAGGTGGGCCTGAGAAGGATGAATGGGCCGAGGAAAGAGGAGCAATAGAGGATAAGCCAGAACTCGGCGCGGAGAGAGGGAGAGAGGACGAGAGGAGAATGGCGACTCGTAGAGTGCAAGGAACGAGAGATGCTCGAAGGAGAAGGAAGAAGAAGAACGCGAGGAAGAGGGGAGAGAAAGAGAGGAAGGGGAAAGAGCGAGGGAGCGAGCGAGCGGCTTGCGAGTTGGAGAAGACGCGATTTGCCGCTCCGTCGTGTAGAGCACGTCGCCTCGACGCAGACTGCGCCGGCCTGGACAACTGCCGCCCACCCAAGCTGCCTCTACCAAAGAGCCAAAGAGGTTCCAGAGCCTCTCCTCTCTCTCCTCTCTCGCTCCTCGCTCGGTTCTCCGCTCGCCGCACCGACACCGCACCGTGCCGTGCCCCGCCATTGCGGCTCCGTTCATCCTTCACTTTCTCCGCATGCCAGACAGAGAGAATAATAGCTCGATCGGGGGCTCAAGGGGTGAGAAACCGGCAGGCACACTGGTCGGGACCTTGTGGAGGGGATTCGAGATAGGTGATAGGGGATAGAGAGAGGTCCTAGGGACCACAAGCCGGTCACCACACGCTGCAGCCTGCCGTGGTAGGGACGACGAGCAGAGTCGGGAGAGGCATCTGGCTCTCTTTTTGACAGCGACTTGCCCGCAGAATCGCTGCCGTTACGAACAGGTTCGTAGGGCAGGTCGCGTATCGGGCCGTGCCTCGCCCTTCGAAGCCCAACTGCACCAGGTGCTCGTCCGAACCGCAAGGTCTCCCAAATTTTTCCAGACGTACGAGGTCCGTCCCATAAGTATCCAACCTCTGCATATAACACTGTCCTTATGTATACAATTGTAAACAGCAGGTAAGCAGCGCCAGTGAGCGCTTTACGAGTACCCTTGCCCATTGATCAATTGGTCGATCGATTGGAAGAAGCAATAAAACCATAGAAACAGGTAACGGAAATCCAGTGATGGACTGCTTCGAGAAATTAGCTCGGAATAGGTTGGCTTTGAAATAAAAGCAGAGGTCGCCGATACTTTTACGACAGACCTCGTATAAATGAATTCAGTTCAGTGAATGAAACTGCTTGCACCTCGTTCTACGATATTGTAAAGTTTACAATGTAAACACTGGAAGAGCTTTATGAATGTTTCTAGAATATCTAAGTACATTCAGAACCGATTGCAATGGGGAATGCAATGCTTGGATACTGTTCTACCGCATTCGAAAATTCGTTTAGACTTCCTCGAATTTTTCTACAACATCCAAGTGCATTGGAAGAAACGTTCCAATTTTTCTAGACCCTGAGTTGATGCATTCCAGTCTACACTGATGCATACTGAACATACTAACGTCGCGTCACGCGAAGTCACGTGCATTCGAAGAGCATGGATCCTGCGTATTTTTATTTTTCCAAATATTTTGAAAACGGATTAGGATCATGGTTGTTCCTGTATCGTCAGTAGTGCTCGGATTTCGCAGTATTATTTCTCCTACGATTTCACGCGACGCGACATTAGTAGCATGTCTCTATCTTTATCAACAACAGAAAAGAAGTGCGATCGCGCGATAGCACAAGCTATAGTCAAACTATGCTCGACGCCGCCGGTCTTAAAACTCGAGGCTGAACGAAAGAATTCTATGCAAAGAATCTCGCGGAACGCCGAGTGGTAACGGCGACGATCGTAACAGCGAGGTTCTATAACTAATTAGCCGACTCTAGCTCGGCCGTGTTCTCACCTATCCCCTCCGGCCGAACGAGATCGTTCGATGTCGTGGCCGTCGAAAAAAGATCCCACTCGTTCGCCTCGTGATAATCTCGCGCTGCGAAATATTCATGAATCTGGATTAGAGTCCGACGCGGATGGATCGATCGATGGAAACAGTTTCGAGCGAAATAAATGAACTGGTATCTGGAGCGCGGGGCTATAGATTGGCACGATCGTTCTATCTGACCGTTGTTCCGTCGCGTCGTTTCGTTATCGCGCCGCCATTAAGCCTATCTTGTTTGCAATTTGAAAATGAGGCTCGCGAATCCGATGCATTGTTCCCGCTGAATTATGTAAGTAGAAGGAGTTACGTACAGAGCGCGGCGGCAGAGCTGGTCTAGGATGACCCGGCAGAAGAAGAGGACGAACACGAAGAAGAAGAAGAAGGTGCGGAGAGAGAACGGCGGCGCGTCGGGCCGAGCCGGGCCGGGCCGCGGGCCTCTGCGAGGCGTGAGAATTCCTGGGGACCTGGCGGCCGGCCAAATGCACCTAATTTTTTCGTCGTCGATCGTTCCTAACGTCGCCGATATATATATTCCGGCGTCTCTTGTTTATGCTAACGCCCGGAGACCCACGAGGCAACCGCGTAACAGATGTGCGCGCTTAATATGTGGCTCCTAGCCGCCTCCAGACTCGCCGCGCCGCGCCACGCCGAGCCGCCGCGCTTGATCCGCGAGAAGCGCACCCAATGTTTATCTTATCCGGATAAACGATAACGCCCGCCGTCGTATAAACTCGCGGGACTTATCTGCGGCTTGATACTTCAAGGGGAAGCTAAGCGATCGAGCGCAGGATCGCCGGGTGTTTGTCAGAAACTGTCGCCCGCGGGACCTCTGTTTTGCTGCGGCGCAGTGTTAACCGAACGTTCATCGCCGGGAACCCAACAGCTTAGCCCGGAGTACTCTAATCGGTCGTGTCAACGACGTCGTTCCAACGTTAACCACTTAACGAGCACTCGAGAGAGACCCGAGGGAATTTGAGGACACGACTCGGGACCAAACGCTGCAGGCCCGGTCCCAGATCGCGCCCGGTCGGTCTTGTACTCTTTATGGGAAAACTGAACCCCATTATCGGGATCCATGCGGCTCCCGTTGCCGTTCCTCGTTTCGGTAATTTTCAGGAATTTGGACGCTGATCGCGGTGTGCTCGACTCTCCCTCCCCTCTCTCTCTCTCTCTTTCTTAATATTCCTCGGATCGACGAAGGGGCTGCTCGATTCCCACTATCTAACGCTATTTAGATATGTCTATTACATATTCGATGAGCTCGAAACGGCGGTTCATCGTTCCCCAGGCTCGGTGACCTGGATCCCACCCGGCTACATTTTTCTGTTACTTCGATTTTTTCCACTACCAGTCTCCTTCTTTTCCCCCGTTGGCAAGTTCACGCATTCCTAACTGTACATCGATGGAACCGAAGATTACTGCACGAAATATATATTAAAACGTGTGGTTTCCTACCGATATTTAGTGTGACCGTGAACGCCGGAACTTGGACTTCGCTCTCGCGGGCCCTAATCCTCGAACATGGTCGCAGAGATCCGCGGTCGCGGAAGAACACGCTCGGCGGCGGTTTCGCAGACAGGTGAGTCTCTCGGACTGATTAACGATATTTTATAATAGCTTCCAACGAAATTCATTTTCATTGGAGTAGGTTCGAGTTGACTAAAATCGACTAGGAAGTTTACAGAGTTAAACTCTATCTTTCCACTGTAACAACGAGTCGAAATAGAATTAGATTCTCCTGTCATCGGAGTGTAGGTCTCGTTTCATTAGGGAAATGATTATGGACGAAGAAGTGGTGATCAACGCAATTGTGAAAGAAATCCCAGTGACAAAGGTTAATCAAATTACTCGGATGTTACGGACACTTTCGGAGTTGATTCTCGGCACTTAACGCGTTTGTTCCCGTCGTAAACCACGCGCACCTAAGGTTACAGGTACCCCAGGTGTCTCCGGACATCTAGCGAGCGACCAGCGAACCCTCCTCCCGAGAAGCGCATCGCAATTGCTGCACAAGGGAGTGCATTACCGTGCCCTTGGATTATCCCTGTAATAAAAGGACACGTGCCGCGACGGCAGCTATAAGTTCGCCTCGGTATTAAAAGGTTGCAACGATACTCGACCCTGAACTTCGCGACGCGCGCCGTGACCGCGGACGATTTATTTTCGAGCGCGTACCAAATCTTAAATAGCAGCTCGTTAAGAATAGGAGTCAACAACATTGGCAGTCGCGGCGCAGGGTGACACGAAATGAATTTCAAGTTCAAAGAGGCCGCGCCCGAGGAACCATATCGTCGATGTATCAAGAGATAACGAACCGTTGTTAATATTTAAACAAGCCGGAGACGCTCGATGTTGGCACACCTGTTGCGTACGGAGGGTAAACGGTGATAATACTCTGCATCTTTGAACTTGTAATTCCGATGTTGCCGAGGAAAAATCGATCTTAACTCGCCGACATTCTGTGACACGGTCAGAGCTGTCCCCTCATCAGGATTTCTATTTTCCAGAAGATGACATTCGCGCGAATCCCGTGTGACAAAAGTAGATTGGACAGCTGCCATGTTAATGGCAATAATTGACGGACAGAACGAACGCGATAGCATGTTGCAGCTAAGCGCAGTCTAGATGCCTAATGATTCAGAAGATTAATTTAAGAGGCCACTTCAGACTTTCAGTCTGTTTTCCCAAACTAAGTTCCTAATCTCGAGTGACGAGAATGGAATAAACAGCTGCTATGGCTATCAGTAGGTCACAATAGATTGCAGCGTTATTAACGATAATTAATAAAAGCGATATCGAATAATAAGTTCTAACGATACCGGCTATAAAACTAACAATACATGACATCGATTTAAGATGGCAACGTCGGATTAATCAGTTACGAGTACGATCTCCTTCGAAAGAACAGCTGGCGATAGACAGCGTCGTTAATGAGCGTTAATGAGCGTTAATGTGCAAGCCAGGGGCTGTGATGGAAGCGGCGCAGACAGCGAGGAAGCTAAACCCGAGTAGTATATCGCGAACAGGACATGGAAAGCCAGAGTATCGTTTCGCGACGCGTGCGACTTCGCGACGGCTAAATTTATGGTTTTCCTTGAACGCGGGGGATCTTGGAGGCTCGCGCGTGTCGGCCCGCACGCTTCTGCACTCGCGCCTCGATGAATGAAGACGCTCGCGTTGCCGGTCTCGATCAGAGAGGCGGACAGGCGAGTAACGAGCGAAACGGCGATTCAACCGTGTCGCCACCGCGTCGATGAACTCGCACGGCCGAGCTTTTCAGCGGTCACGGTCCATGGGATCTTCGTCGGAGAGGTTACATCGGTTCGCTATGCCTACGCGGCTGTATCGGCGTACTGTGTTGGCGGTGTTGGCGGCGGCAGTGACTCGAGCAGGGAGCGGAGGCGGCAGGGTAGGTCGGCTCGCATTAATCTAGGAGCGTGGAGGCGGCAACAGGTGCTCGGGTCATGGTTCGATGCCCCAGCAGAGAGTACATCTTCCTTTCCCTGTGACCCTCTCTTCTCCCTACCCGCGGCACCATCTTTCCCGCCACTCGTTTTCCGAAATCGGTGTAAACTCGACCAATTTGCAGCCGCAAGCGGAACAACCCGAGCATAATGATTGTTAACTATCGCCAATTGCGGAATACACTTGTCCGTGACTTTATTGAGATACAACACAGTACCTACTTGGGGATAGATAACTAATCTACTACTAGCTAATCGTTAACATGATTAACTAATTGGTGATACTTGACAATCGTTGAGCAGGCATGATTCTGTTTGCGGATGCAGATGGTTTAACACTAAACCTACCCAGGACTAAAAGTAACCGAATTCAGTTTAGGACAGTGACTAGGAAAGCTAGACGAATAGACTAATCTGCGACGAGCCCTTCTGTCTCTTATCGATCAGTATGATATCATTGAAACAGCCTATTTCTAACGTTAAATGCATCGTGAAAGATTAATGACTAGAAAAGCTTATGGAATATGTCTTTGTGTCCCTTATCGACCACGACGGTATCAATTGCCCGATTCAGTGGCAAGTTCAGTTATCCGGTTGGCTATTAAAAGAGCGACTTTATAGCGGACGAAGTGTCGGGGAGTATCGGTTACTAGAGCATTCGCGATACCGGAGCCGATATCTCGCTATAATTAGGAGCAATTATTGTTCGCGTGCCCGGGATACGTTGCGTCTTCTATCGACGAGAAGCTGGTTGCGAGACCGCGGTTACGTCGATCGAGCAACGACCACTGTAACGATCCGCGCCGAGTGAAAATGGTGCGGAACCAAGCGTACGCCCCTTTTGTGAACGCGAATCAGAGCCTGTAACTCCGCGGAATCGGACGTGCCCCACATGGCACCGTATGCACCGCATGCACGCCGGTGTTTTGCATAGGAGACGCGTGTCGAAGTACGAGAAATCGCCGGCTTTAAAGCCCGAACCTCGGTTTCGTTTGTCGAGTATCGACGACTACGAGAAAAAATTCTCACGGTAAGACGAGATCGCGGAGCGTCATCCGATCCGCGCACGGTTTCGAGTGTCTATTCCTGGTCAGCACCTCTCGGCGAAGGTCGCGATCGAACCGCGAACGATCGGCAGATCGCCCCGTCGATTCGCAATATCATTCCGTTGCGCATCTCGAGCCGATTTATTCCTTTCGAGATCGTGAACACGCATATAGACACGCTGCGATGAACTGCAGATTTCTATGCTAAATAATTATTCGATGCACTTGTTGCAAAAGCCGCAAGTAGAAGTGCTAGTGCCGACGGCGCCACCCTGGTACCGCGTTTGCATCTAGAAAACAAACGCAGACGGCAGATGAAAGTGTTTTTACGACAGACGTTAAAACGTCGTTTGCTTGAATTTTTCTGCTATTTTAAGTTTATCGCCTAGAGTGATCTAATAGGAAATTAGATAATTGCTAATTACCCAACTCTGTAGCGAACGAAGATTATGGGCGTCGTGTTATACGCATTAACGGCCAACGTCGCATAAGCGTGACTTCACCGGCGCCGGTTTCCTGCAGAGATACGTATGAATGGAAATGACTAATTACCGTATTAATTGTCCGCTTGGTGTAGGCTCCCTCGTCGCAGGAATCGAGAGCATTGCGCAATTCCAATCTAGCACTCTTTTAGCACGCGACTCGAACAAGGTTAATCTTATCTTTGTTAATCCGATTGCAAAGATTTGTATACGGTCGAACGGCTATCGAAAGATTTATTAAAAATAGAAGTGATAAGCACAGCAGAGACGGATATAGTAGCAGAGTTGGGCAAATAAACAGAACAAGGAGAAGGAGATGAGTACTCGCGAACTTTCGAAAAGTTTCAGTGTACGTTACGGTTCGAACAGGTGTCACGTGTCCAACATGGCGGCCGCTAATATGTAGATGACCGCGCGCGTTTTCGAAATGAGGAAACTTCGCGCTATCCAACGGCGATTTTCTTAATTTCTCACGACACCCACGCGAATCAATACGGTCGATAAAGGGGAGAGTCAAGGGGTGAGGCACAGCGGGGCACCCTCTGAGAACCGGGGGTCGAGAAATTTCCTCAATTACGCGTGTCCTTTATCGATTGGGCGGCGACGCGAGGCGCTGGACCGCTCTCTCGACTAACGACTTCCGAGACGCGAAACGGGGGTAAAGGATTGATGGTCGCCGGCCGCTATTACCATTCATTTACAACTCATTATCCATTCACATTCTGGTCGATTACGTGCGCGCTGTCAATTACCACGAGACACGGGTTCACCGAATAGTGCACATACGTGCGCGACGCCGCTTCGTCGTCGAATGTCACTTGTTGTTAGTATAATGGTGCGTACATAGATGGCGAACCCATGGCTCGAATTCAAAATATCAAACGCGCGAAACTGTCAGGCGATTCATCGACGTAAAATAACATTTTATTCTCCAATAACGTTCGCCTAACCACGGATTTAATTAATTCAAACATTTATCCTGCTTTATCGAATATACAATTTCGAAATGACTCGCGTGAAATCGTCGTCGAGCTGGTGCTACGGTATTACGTCGTGCGAATGAGACTTGGCAGAACGAGCGCCCCACAATGGCGTTAAATTGCGTTTAGAAAACGAAAGGCGGAAGACCGAAGGTACGCGTCGGAGAACATTCGAGCGCGTAACTCCGTATCGGGAAAACGAAAACCTATATCTGAAGAAAATCGACGTGACTCACCGGCGATCCGTAAGACGGCTCTATCGGCAGGGTCTAGCTGCAGAATACTCAGTGGTTTGTCCTTTACCCATTCCTTCAGGCTTCCGTCCAGCTCGAACTCCATTATCTGAAACGTTGGCTGCAACTGCTCCCTTGTCCCTCGTCGGTTTCTTCTCTACACCATATTTCCCATGCAACCGGTCTCCTCACACTATTTTCACCGAGAGCACTGTCGCGATTTCACAAGCACGCGACACAGAGAGGCCAGACACACGCGCGGTGGCGGCGTGTCTCGTCTTCTTGCAGCGTTCGCGATGCAATGCGTATACACCGGGGAGCAAAGCTGGGTCTTGGTTACCGACAGCGGGCGGCTTTCGAGTTTGCACGTGCCGTCGCGAACGTCATCCTTGCCAGCCCTGTTCCTCGGGAACAAAACTCGTTCGATCCCTCTTTCTCTCCTTTCTTCTATTTCTCCAATAATTCAGCGGGACGGCGAAGAACACGTGGAAACGCGATCCGGCATGCCGCGCTTGCGTTTATTTACTGAGCCGAGCGGACCGGAGCCGAGCCGGCACTCTCCAGAGCTCTATAGGATGATGCGTGCAAGTGTTCGCCGGTGTCTGCGTGCAAGTGCACGAACTGCGCGAAGTGCCGGAACGAACGGAAGGAAGAGATGGTGGGAAGGAGACGACGAACAGGGAAAGCAAACGCGCGCCGCTCTGCTGTCTGGGGCCGTCTCCTTTTTCACGATGGATGGCGATGACTTCAACGATGGGGAGCACCGAGTTGAATAGCGGCGCGGCCGCTGGGTTGTAGGAACGAACGTGCTTCCTGTACGACGACGATCAAACGGTGCTTCTGCGTTCTTGTATCTTGCCCGTCGAACGCGCCGCTCTAGGTTAGGTTAGGCTGCTCGCAAAAGTTGCTTAGGGTCAGGCACGACCTCAGCCGGCAGCCTCGAATTCTCCTCGTCGTTCTACGTTTCCGAGACACCTTTGTTCACGATCCACGAATTCCTCTCGGTGTTTTTCACTCGTCGAAACACCAAGGCCGAGCTTTTCCACCGCCCTCTCTGTCGTCTATGCCGCTATCCTCTTCCGGAAACATTCTGCGAATAGAACGGGAACAGTTAGCTCTTCTGAGCAAAGATTCGGGCCCTTATGGATTCGCTTTGCGTGATACGCCGGAGACATCGAAAGGTCATAGTATCGCAACATCGTATATATAGCACCATGAATGAATTACTACAGGCGACCGATAACTAATCCCGCGCAGAAATTAGCACGATGAGTTCATGCCTCGTTTCGAACGGGACGCGGGAATATCATCGCGTGCAACGTAAGAAAAGGGAACGGCCGATATTGCGTTAATATTTTAGCAATCGCGTTGAGTCATGCAACGGGGAGGGGGAGAAAGCGATATTTTCTTTCGTTCGAATGGATGCTCGCGAGACGAAGAAATTTTGAAACCCTATTTCTTTAGGCAGAGAGGATCGATGAAACTTGTGGTGATTCCTGTCGTTAATCGGACGCGTGACGTATTCGCGACAGATCGAGATCGGATACAAAAGACAGGAAACGGATGCGGTAACAACGTATCAGGCGGAATCGATTCTAGGGCGACTGGAATCGTAGCATGCTCGTACGCGAATTCTTCGTTGCGTAGAACATTGTTCCACTTTCGAACGGAACTACTTCGCTTGCTGATACCAGCGTAAGCTGGAAATATATGCGAGCCTTGAAAGCCTTAAGTATTCCAATACCTTGGAGCTATGTTTTTATTGTCGTTCACGACACGAATACGTTACGGCGTACGCCCGCTTTCCGAAAAACACGTTCTTTCGGATGTAAACACATTCGCAAACGCAATGTCTCTTACAATTCTGTTCATTTGTTTTCGCAATACGGTCGGGCGAAAATACGGACGTCCGTTCTATATTTCGAGTAGGCTGAAAAAACTTCGGTTTACGTACGCGCACACTTCTTTTGTCGCTCCCCCTCCTTTTTCATTCTTTCGGCGTCGAATTTAGTACGACGTAGCATATCCGAACGGAAAACAAACGAAGAAAAATACCTTGCCCAAACACCTACCCGCTGAACAAACAAACAATGAGAAACGCACCGGATTCGAGGTTTGATTACTCAACGGAACAAAGGATGTATGTAACCTGACTTTTCTTGCCACTGAGAGCAGAACCTAACCTAACAATTCGGGAAACGTGACCGGGAGATTCATTCGTTTCTCTAAGAAGAACATAAATTATTCGAGTTTGCGCGATGTTATTCGATGGGGTTAGCTTGGCGTGTAACGCCAGGAGACACTGCACACGAAGCAATGTGCGCTTAGGAAGAGTTAGCGACATCTGCGGAAGACGTTCGGGCGACTGACTGTGACGAAATCGAGATAGCCGTCCGACCGAAAATAATGAAAAGTAGGAATTCGTCTGCACGTATCTGCACCTAACACGACCGAAACGACTGTCTCCATGCGATAACGATGTGGCATGGGGGCTTTTCCCGTCCGTCTCAAAGCGGCGTGCATCATCGATCACACCGGGTCATTGTAATTCAGGGAATAATAACTAGCGAAGAGACTAGGAAAGATGTGTATTACCGTTCGATCATCTGTAGACTCCGATGCGAAACCAGGAAAAATCAATGTTCACCGGTGTTCTTGTTGAATTTTCCTCGCCAGTAACGTTGCAACCCGATCCGAAGAATATCCTTCCGCGATCGCAGATATACCTTCCCACGGAAAACACTATGTGCTTCTGCACAGACCCATCGCATTATCACTTATCATTGCAATTTTCGCGTTAGAAATACGACCCGGTTTGGTTCTGACGACGCGCCTAGCAGACGACATTTTACTTTCGGCGAACGTGTCCGATGTGCGTCGAGGGTCCCCGAACTTTAGCGATACAACTGAACCCGGCAGCTGGGACGATTCGCAACGCCACACCGTGGCCATTCGCCAAATTAAATCGCTCCAGGCTGTTTTTCTAGTTGTCTGATTAGGAATGTCGGAACGGTCCGTCAACTTTCCCTAAAGTCTTCTACCTGCTGTTTTATTACACTCAGGTAGTCCCTGCCTTGCCATTCAAAGCATATATAATTGTGTACGTTATCGAGAAACCCTACTTTTGCCATAAATATAAAAGTGACGCATTTGATACGATTTTAGTAAACGCGTTGCCGCGATAAGATTGATACAATATAAATAAGAATGTTCGCCCCACCTTCTAAACTTCCTTACAGGTATAGACAAAGGACGAGTGAATTCGTCTCCTTTTCGACAGATTAAACGTTTTCCTTCTATTTCTAACTTATGATAAAAATTCTGACCATTGTTATGTATGTATGAACTAAAATAACAAATGAAACAACATGGTATGGACAAAAGACGAGGGACAGAATGATTGGGATCGGTGTTGTAACGGGCGACCCTTGGACAGTGAATCGTATCGACAGATAATTATTGCAATCCCGATGTATTATAATTCGTTACTTAGAGCTATTATGGACCTCTATAAAAGGCTTAATGCTAAAACACGTCTTTTGCATATGAATGTACGGAACGTAACTGACATCATACCTATAACGGATGACATCAATTTCTCGCCGAGAGGTGGTTACCGAAGACACAGCACCATCCGCAGCGAATACGGTGGCGAACGGTAGCCTTCGTAGCCACTTGCTTCCTTTGATGTCACCGCTAAATAAAGCGACTGACACCGTCGGTAAATAAGAGGTGGACTGGTGTTTCGAGAGTAACACCTATTCCTTAATCAAGTGACTCGTTGGAAATCAGTTACAAAGTCCAATCTATTGCAGCAGATCCCGGCTCGCTTACGAGATGCTTATTAGCCAAAAGTTCGATTTAAGGATCATGGATTTTTTCGGGTACGGCTTCGGGTTTCTCATTGTCATCCATCGCTCGCGGCAGATGTCGAGACGTTGTATTTTGGCTAACATGCTTCTCTTGCAGACCAGCTATCGTCTCATCTTTCTGCTTAATTATCTCTTTCAGCTGCTGCGTTTTGCGATGATATTCACGTTTCATTCTTCTTACTCGTACCTCTTGTAATTGTATCCTCTGCTCCACGGTTTCTACTTGTTGTCTTGCGCCTCTCCGAACGCTCTAAAATGAACATTATTTATTATCCGCCGTTTATAAATAATTGCGGAAATAAAGATATTTTATACAAACTTCCAACTGATTTTTTAAGCCGACCACTCGGGTGTTAATGCTCTTTCCAAGACGGTCAATGCTCGCATTCTCCTTTTCTGTTTCTCGTAGGAGAGTCAGAAGCTTCTCCCTCTCTGAAACAATTCTTTCATACTCGGCGAATAATTCCTCGCAATAAGTGGTCGCCTTACTTAATTGCTCCTTCACGGAATCACGTGAAACACGAGTTGAATGTGCAAGGCTCCGCAGGTACTCGGTTCTACGTTGCGTGCGCCTGAAACAAATCTATTTACCCGTTACCACGTGATCGCATGCAGAACACCTATTTGAGGATGACGAATATCTTACTTTAAACTAGTTTCCAGGCTCATTACGAGACTTCTCAAATGATTCCTTTCAGCCGTGACCATTACTAACTGCTTCTCGTTCTCCGGTTGATTCTCCTCTATTCGTTTGATTTGATTAGATAAATTCCGCTTCTCGGTCTCGTATCGATGCTTCAATTCGTCCAACAATGTTTTACATTCGTCGATTGCAGCTGCGTGAACGTTGCTAGGCACTGACTGCTCCTCCCTGTTTTTTATCTTCTCAAATTCCTTGCTCAGTACTTCGTATTTTCCTCTAAGATTGCTCAATGCTGATGCACTAATGGCATGCTCCTTCTTAAGTAGTTCATTACGTTCTAATACCGTCTGCACCTTTGATTCGTAGGATGATCGAGTCTCCCTTAATTCTTTCTGCAAGTCTGCATTCTCCTTCTCTAGGAGATCATTTTGTTTCTTTAGCGTGGCAGTGTTCTCGATCGTTGTCTTGATCTCTTTCGCATACCTGTTACATTCTGACCTTAATTCCTTTACTTCTTGATGCATGAGTTCGTTCTCGGTGAGTATCTCTTTGCACCTGTTACCGAAACTAGCCATTCTTTGCTCGTACATGCTCACAAGCTCCCGCTTTTCCGTTAAGTTTTCCTGATAAGCATTCAACAGAGGACCCAATGCGTGAAAGTTGATGCCACTCCAAACTCTTTCGCTGTACTGCTTTCCTTTAGTTTGTACATGATCTGCAGTGCCAATTTTCATTTTCTCGCTGCTCAATTTGTCTTGATACCTTTCCAATTCGGTATTCAATTGATAAACAATACTTTTCAACAGCAATATATCTTCATCGGATCTAGCTCTCTCTACCTCGAGTTTCTGATTCTTCTTGGCCAATTCATGTTTATTGTTCTCCAGCTCATGTACCATTTGCACCACTGCCTCATAATGCGAACACATATTCTGGCGTTCTGCTTCTCTTTGCTCCATTTGTTTATTTAACATTTCACATTCATCTTTAACATTCTTGTAGCGTTTCTCTAACTTGTGATAGTCTTTTGAAAGATGTTTGTCTTTCACTCTTGTTGAGATAATACCTACAATGATAAAATATTTTATTTAAAAGATTTTATTTATTTAGAAAATAATGAATCATACAGCTGTACAAATAAAATACTAATACCTGAATCAGCATCATCTTCATTGGCTGTATGTTTTTCTATATTATTTTCTTCACTCCTTCTACTTCTTCCACTCTTCCTACTTCGACTTCTTAAAGACGTATCACCTTCACGATCATTAACATTGTCCATTACATAATCCAATGGATTCTTCTGATTACTGTGTGCTCCAAGACTGTGCCTAGCTTTTGAAATGCGTCTACGACGGTAAATTGGCCCATACGTGGTTTCTGAACAACTTTTAGCACATGACATCCTTGAGAAGCAATGCTGCAAATTCGACAACCAATTAAGATGTAGGTTAAGAAAATTAGGTGCTCGCAAAGCTTTTCAAACAATTGCATAGCGAAGTATTATATTGATTCGTTTTGCTAGGAAAACTTACCGGTTGCTACCTACATTCGACGCCTTCGATAATTAACTAATTTGAAAACAACACGAAGGTTCGATGCACTATTTGGTCAAGATAACTCCAAATATCGGAAGCCGCAGCAACATTGACTATTTACAGGCAATAAAGCCATCACGAACTTACGTTCTTGAGCGTGTAATATGCACGCATGCATTTGCATTGCATTCGTGCGTATTTTTATTACTTTTCCAGTTTGTATTTCACCCATTGCCATGGCAACCAACGATAACTTCGTAACTAGCGCGCCACTGGTAACCGGTGGGGAGCGCCACAATTCTACCGCCAAATTTAAATCATATTTGAATACCCGATTGCGCAGGCTAAACGTCTCGATAGCGTATTTCTTTTTTAACAATGACAATTTACATAACTTCATATTATAATAAGTAGATAATATTCGATTCCTATTACACAATCTTTGAAAAATTAGCCTACGTGATAAATACTATTTATTCTCGCTAAAACTTATCGATCAAAGAAGCTTAAGATAAGAAGATAGGTTCTAAGAAAAAGTGCTCATGTTTTAACATTGTTTGCCCATCATTAAATTCTGAGGAAATATTTGCTACGCGGTTATGCTAATATGAACTAAAAAATGGTATTTGAACGTGTAATTGGACTTACGTTAAGCCTGCAATTTTTAGGTGAACAATAGTCCACGCGAATACAGAACTTATTCTTATTCGAAGGAGACTCCAATAATATTAACTACGCGCGGATCAATTAGTTATTTTTCAGTTTCAAAGTCACCGTTTAAGTAGACAACGCTGATTATCAATATCGCTGCTTGCATTAAGTTGAAGAACAATTATTATACCCGGTAACAATTAAAAATGGCCTTCGCCATTTGACGTTGACAATTTAATTGACATTACATGCATAAACGTGAAAACATATATGTAAATAGCTATAGGAACAATTTATATTATAAACAAAGTAACATTTAAATATTTTTTTACGACGCACGAGCTTTGACATACCAAGGTAGAAGAACGTGCTAATTAAAAGAACGACGACTGTTTTAAGTTTCAAACTTGTAATTACTCGCGCTACAGGAAATAGTAATATTAGAAGAAAAGAAATTTGTCACGCGTTAAAAGAAATTTATCACGTATCTATAATAATTTAGTATTCCTAGTTTATAGTAATCTTGTCAAGGGACTGATGGAAATCTTTTATCGGCCCATCGACATTAATCAAGGCTGGACTGATTTCCAGCTAGAAAAAAATATAGATACTGAATATCGATCATACCCAGTCATTGATACCGGATCGCATCCATCTTGTCTCGTTTGCACGCGATTTAAATCGCACCACGGTGAAGACATTGCGGAAAGCTGTATGCTAGATGGTTGTCACCGCATATTTGTCTTTGTTCCCGAGGCTACAATTACCTGCTGATAAGAATACACAATGATAGCGACCATACATTATTTCATACTCGTTTGAACTTGTCTTCGCGAAACAGATAAAAAAGGCGGGAGCCGATGGAACGAGGGCAGATTGGTTTCAAGCAAGTTCGCCGAAAGTTCTACGATTTTCATCGCGTTTTCACAAAGTATCCTAGTCGCCATGAAAGGTAGCCACCTTCGAGTGTTTGTCACTTGATCGTCGTTCATCCGTTATCGAAAGTTCTCCGATCCTGATTCAAGAACGCCTCGAGTGTCTCGTTTTCGCGCGAAGATCATTATCCGGTCAATAATGCTCACCGAATTTCCATTCGTGATTCATCCTCTTCAGTTCCGGTGGCTTTATGGCCGACCATAACCGTCACGGATATCGGAATATTTTTCGCATGAAATCATTCTGGGTGTTGCAGCACTACCATTGGCGGTCCTCTTCTGGCTGGCGTTGCTTTTGGGAACCAGCAACGCGCAACAAACGAATGGCAATTGCGTTTACTCCCAGGATCTTGCACCCTCCGAAAATTACTACATCTACAACAAGAACTACCCGGATCCGTACAGGGGGTTTCAATCATGCTTATTTACGGTGCATAGTGACTACAAGGTCCAAATCAACTGCACTCTCGATATGCCAAAGGTAAAATGCGCGGTCCTCCGTAATCTGCAAAAAAAAACATCTATCAATTCTTATCGTTCTTAGAGTTTTAACTGTGACGCAGACCGGTTAATAATTGGAGTTAGCGACAGCGTGAAGCACAAGTACTGCGGTGCAGGGAATTTTTCTCTCACATCTGAAGGACCATCGCTGACAGTACAGTTGGAAGCACCTTTTTGGTCCACAGGTGGCACGTTCCTCTGCACGGCCACGGCAACCGTTCCTCCGAATAATGACAACTGTACATGCGGTTGGACGAATCCTGTAAAGTTTCACAATCTTGAAAATTAACCCTTTGCGGCCGATTGCAATATTCGCTGTTTGAATCGGTTTGAAAACGGTTGCCCCTTCGGATGCAACCCGCAGTGCGCCCGGCCGCAGAGGGTCGGAAGAGAAAACTGAGCCCTGCGGGGCACTTTGCAGCCTCAAAGGAGCTTCGAAATGCCCCGCAAGATTCCGCTTTGCACTTTCTGACACGGCACTTAATTTCTAGACCAGAATCGTGGGTGGTACCGACGCAGGCATAAACGAGTTCCCCATGATGTGCGCTTTAGTGGACCTCAGAATCAAAATGCCGTTCTGCGGATGTACAATAATTCATAACAAGTACGTGCTGACAGCTGCGCACTGTACTCTTAACAGAAACGAATCGGATTTTGTTATATTGGTCGGTGATCACGACTACACTACAGGTAAGTGATAGATGGACTGATCGCTATCGAGACCATTTAAACTTAAACGATTCCCTCCTGCAGGCAGGGACACGAATTCCAGCAAGGTGTACGGAGTTAAACGGATAATTGTTCAACCGAATTACGACGTACGCCAAAAAATAAACGACGTAGCCATTTTAGAGATCATTGGAAATATTCAGTACAGCGACCAAGTTGGTCCAGCCTGTCTGCCGTTCGAACACTCCGAAGACTCTTTCGGAGGCGATCCTGTTCAAGCGTTAGGTCGTTTACACTTTTATATCAATCATTTCTAAAACCTATATTCTGATCTGCTGACTCTATGATTCTGAAAAACAGGATGGGGATCTACGGAATACGGCGGATCACCGTCAACGACCCTCCAGAAGGTTACATTGAGTGTGCAAACGAATCTCGAGTGTCGAAAGAAATACCCGGAAGTGACCAAAAATCAGATCTGCACTTATGCGAAGGATAAAGACTCTTGCGGGGTACTGACTATTCTTCTCTTTCGTTTCCTACTACAATCAGATTCGGAACATGCGATTTTTTGTACAGATGGACAGCGGCGGACCTATTCTATGGAAAAACCCCACGTCCCACCGTTTAGTGCTCGCAGGTGTGATTAATTATGGGATCGGTTGTGCTTTGGTGGGCAGTGTGAATTTAAGAGTGGGCGCCTACGTTCCATGGATTGTTAGAACTACTCCAGGTACACATGCAACCGTGTCTGGCAGCGCGTCTTACAGACAGAGATTCCTTTCGAAAAAGGACATTAACGAAATCGTTGTTCCAGATGCCAATTACTGCGTCATCGAATGAACGGAACGTGATCGAAAATGTGGCAGACCGTGCCAGTAATTCCGCTGACGGTACGGTCTGTGTTCTTCGACTGAAGCGAATTCTCCAGCGGAATCGGCAACACATTGCTCAAACGGTGGAACAGTACAAACGTGATTTAGCGGTGTATATATGTATATATATATATATCATTATCGTTAGGAAGAACGTCTCTATTTGCTCAACATTCACGTATAATAGCGTACGGATTACGTAAACAACGGCCACACTGCGTGTGCGTCGTGTTCAGGCTCGACTATTCAGCGTCACGACGAGTCGCGTCGCGTCGCCTGGATTCAAAGAAGAACCGAGACTGCGGGGTGGGTACGGCGAGGAGACAGAGAAGACTGCCTTGAATTCGGACACTTGTCTCTGTTATTCTCAAATATATCTATATCTATATATCCACGTGTAATACACGTAGTCTACAAACCAGTCGAATCTTTCGAACCCTCCAATTTCACCTTCCCCCGGCCTCTGCGCTAATATTATTTGATGTTTACGTAAGACCATCGCCGAAGCGTCTGCCTCTTGTAACGCTCGAATCGATCGTAAAAATGATACTGTTCGTGCAAACCCTATTCTTGGCGGGGAATCTGCTGGGATCCATTAGACCGGGTTTCTACCGATGCTGTTTATTGCGTTTTCGCTCGCGAACGTCCGGCCCCGCTACTTTTCGTCGCTACCGCTACAAGCCTTTCCAAAAGGAACGGTCCACGATTTACGTTCGAAAGGAAACACTTTCTTGGTCGCATCTGTCTCTTGTGGAACAGCTTGTAGCGGATAAAACCTTCGGTCACGGAAGCGTGCATACGACAGAAATTCTGGTCGCATGCGACTCTGCGGTAAGAGGGATTATTCCGTAGACTTCCTCGTCGAAATTTTCGCACACGACTTACGCAATCATGCTGGTACGAGTCCGCATCGCAATCGCAGAAACAAATACAATGACTCGCGTGGAAACGTTTTCGAGAACGCTCGTGTTTGCTCCGTCGACGCTGACCGTACCCGCCGGCTGATCGCGCGACCCTTCCGCAAACACCGCGTCTTCTTTGGGGAGCCGCGCACGCGAACGGTACCAAATTAATTGCCCAATTGTAAACAATGTCTCGTTATTAATAAGTTCGTGAATGAGGATGTGACGTTAGACGCTCTACGAGAGGGCTACGCGAGCGGCACGCTTACGTCCGACCCGCGCTTCCGTTTATTCGATAATTTATTTATCAATCGTTCCATGACCGAGTTCTTGCGGTTCAGTTCGACACAGCTTAACCATTGAACGGCCACAAAGATAACGCGAACGGCCCTGGCTCTACGAACTGATTTTTAACTAAATAAGCCTGCTACGGGCCTTTTGTTCCTTCATCCTTGTCCTGTTCGCGATTAAAGTCAGCGGGACCAAGACGAGATGACGGCGAATCCACGCAATATCGTGGAAAGAACGCGATAGATCGATTCCGAGGCGAATTGGATCTCGGAATGAAAAGGCAATCCGGCTGTATCGGCTGGTAAATAGGCAACAAACGAGGGGGAAATGAACCGCGACAACCAAGGCTAATTCGTGTCGCAATTGCCATGGAACGCGTCGGAATCGGTCGCGGCGGGATCGCTACGTGCGTGGAGCTTTCGTTTGCCGGCGAATATTTATTAAACAGGTTGATTTCTTCGCCGTGATCCAACGCGATTTGACACGATTCGCCCTTGACACCGTTATT
This sequence comes from Augochlorella aurata, assembly GCA_028455555.1. Lineage (NCBI taxonomy): Eukaryota > Metazoa > Arthropoda > Insecta > Hymenoptera > Halictidae > Augochlorella > Augochlorella aurata. The sequence continues at coordinate 2,613,219 of CM052156.1, read as the reverse complement.
GAGTCGATGATGGTTCGCATGAGTGGACGACGTTCTCGCGAACAGCGCGTGCAACAAGAAGCCGCCGGGCGTCAGCGAGGCTACTTGCGACCCTTAAAGTCGACGAACCGTCCTGAACCAAATCAATTAAGACGAGATCGAGCCAAACAGGTCAGGGTGCATCCGAACGCTATTTCCAAGCTGTTGCTGCTCCTAGTTCATGGTCCCGCGACTCGCGGCAGGTTTACGATGCGGTAAATACACACAGATAGCTCCGGTGGCATCGCATTCATTTCCCAGAATTGTAATTAGTGGATCGCAGATTTATGTCTCGGAAATTGCAATGTTTGATTGATTCAACCAATTTACACTCGATTTCCTATATTTGTACAAGCATCCGCGTTCTACTAATTGGATTTATTACGACCGTATCCCCGGAGGAGAACGATTGATAATCGTAGACCATCTCGAGTGGATCGTTTGTCGTCCGATAGCATCGACGAGCAAGATATTTGACGGCAAAGCGAGGGTGAGAACAGTCAGCGAGGGAGGATAGAGGAGACCGTGCAGCAATCGCGTCAGGGCCGCGAATGGCGTGGATTGGCCAGAGGGTAGATCGATGTACAGGAGACGGGCGCGCGTGCTCTCCGCAGGATACAGCCGACGTCGTAGGCTGGAAGAGCCGAGAACAAGAAGAAGAAGAGGGATGCTTATGAAAAGCTAGCTGGATCAGCGCGAACGAGCGATTCGTCAGCTTCTCGGTTTTGGATCCTTTCGGTTCCCGCCCCGACGAACTCGGCCAGTGGAAACATTGGAAACCCGAGGAACTCGGTCGCAGCGAGTGCAGCAGGAGCGGAAGAGCTGGCCAGCGGTCGCCATATGCTCGCAATTACGCCGTCCAATCGGGGATTGAAAGCGGCGGGAAGCTTTGTCGTAGCGCGTCCAAGTGTCCAGGGTCCGCCTCAACGGTTGGCCGTCTCTCGTGTGCGTGCGCGAGTCCGCTTCTATTCCGCCTCGAATCGAGTAGAGACGAAGCAGCGTCGAGCAGCGTCGAATAACGTCGAACAGCGTCGCGTCGCCTCGAGTAGAGACGAGTCGAGTAAAAGACGCGCGCGCGCACACACACGGCCCCACAACGGTGGATGGGTTCAGTTGGATATCGACGTTCGCATGCACAGGGCGCGCAGCCGAAGCTCTCTTCAAGCCAGTAGCAGGGTACTTTGTGGCGAGGGATTCGCGCGCACTCTTAGTTCGCGAACGCACGCTTCGCTGACGGAATTGCGACGGACAGGACACGTGGCGATACAGCAGTTTCACCGAAAAAATAGAGATCCGGACCTCCGAAAAAATAGCTGTTCGAAAGAGGAGGGAGGGCCACGGGAGCCGAGCTACATGGCTCCAAGACTCGGTCGGTTCTTTCGCCGTCCATGCGCCTCCTGTTCACGTTCGAGCGAGCGCCGCGTCGATCATCGGACCCTCGGATCGAAATAATTTTGGGTGATATGCGGAACGATCGTGTCTACGACTAGTCTGCCATCAACGTCTTAAGCGAACGCGTCCACGGAGGAACGATACAGCGAACTATGCCGACCAGTCTGAGTCGCTGAACACTCGAGGCCTATGTCCAACGAGATTCGGAAGACTGCCTATATCTTCGGAAAACGAAAGCGGAGGAAAGAGAGACAGGCGAAGTGGAACGGTGTCGCGGTAATTAGACGGAGAGATAGATCGACCGTTCGAGGAGCCACCGAAGGAATGCTCCAGGACGACACTCCTGCCGCGCGGCGACGTGAAACGTGAGCTTCCTGCGAGTCGTTCTCAGTGATCCCTCCCTGTGTCCGGGTAAACGCTTCGACGTTTCGTTCCCCGAGTCGTCGAGGAACCGACTAATGCTCGCACGGACGCGAACGGAAGCCCTCTCGACGCTCCCCTCGCACCTATCTTCCTGCGAACCCTGTCGGACCCCTGCGCCCTGTTCGCGCCACCCCCGCGTTCCTATCTCTCCCAATACGCGATCAGGAAACATTGAAAACCCAAAGAGAACCGGTCGATCCGGTACCCTTTAACTAGGTCGATCTTCCTAGGATCATCCCGTTTTCGCGAATCGCGCGCAAACGACCAGCTGCCCGTATTCGTCCTTGTCGTTCACGTTGTCGTCCTTCGCTCTCTCCTTCCGGCCGTTCTACGCGCGATTTTTACCGTTGAAACGATCGATCGACGCACAGTCGAGAACAATAAGAACATTTGGCGAAGCGAGCGTGAGCAGAGTGGCAGAATAGCTGTTTACCGATTACAAGCGAGCAAGAGTCGTCGTCTCCCGTTACAGCTCCGTTCGCAGAAAACGTGACCCGTGGGCCCGCGTGGTGGCCACGAATCGACGAACACCCATACAGAGAGACGGACACGCGTTCCTCTCACCACACATGCCTTCCGCGTTATCCTAAGCAAATTTTCTAATCGCGATACCGCTTCCGTCGGGCCGCCTTTCGTCGAACTGCCGTCGAATCGTCGAATCCGTCTTCGTTTCCTCTTGTTGTTGTTGTTGCTGCTGTTGTTGTTCATCGTTGTTGCCGACGCGCGGACAAAACGCGCCGCGACCGTTCCACTCGCCGATCCGAGGATCCAGGAGAGATCCGTGCGCTCTGATCACCTGAAAGAAAAACGAGACGAGTCGAAGGGTTCTGTAAAAGGTTGAGGAAATTTCGTGAACACCGGGGCACAGACGCGAAGGATGGTAGTGAAGAACGAGACCGCGAGGAATGGGCACGAGCTCGCTCCCTTGAACGAGAACCGTCAGTCGGGCCAGAACGTGACGATCGTCGTATCCGGTTCGCAGAATGCAGCCGGAAACCAGGAGTCCAAGGAGGACAATAGGGCAGCATGGAGCGGGAAGATGCAGTTCTTCCTCAGCATTATCGGGTACAGCGTGGGCCTCGGCAACATTTGGAGGTTCCCGTACCTGTGCCAACAAAACGGAGGAGGTAAACGATCCATTTACAATTCTCTACGCAATTTTACATTATCATTCTCCCTGCTCTCCTCCAACTTAAGAATTCCCCGAACCCTTAACGGACACTTTTAACTGGCACTCGATGCTGTTAACCTTTCCACTCGAGCATGGACGGTAAAGTAGGCCTCGAGAGTGCGAGGGATTCAAAACCCAGCCGATCCACTGATAGAAGCCTCCGTAGATTTCGAAAGTCGTTTGCTAGCGAGGCGTCTCTAGTCACCGGCGCTTATTATAGCCGTGGTCCTGAAACGGAGAAGCCAAAGGTTAATTAGAAAATTTCAATGTCCCCTAAGAGACGACGGTATCGCGGTCGTCGCTGGCGTCTACGTAAACGCTGGCCTCTATTTTCGTTGGCCGTGAGCGCCGCTTAAAACTATATCTATATATATGTCTTCCGCGTACGATTTCCGAAATTCCGTGGCATCCGAGTCATCCGCCGGCTAAAAGAAGATATTTCCACTTGAGAGGACGCCGCGTTCCCCTTTCACCCCCTTTCTACAATCCATCCGGATAAAATCCAAGAGAAACCCGAACAAACGATAAAATCCTATCAAATTCGGCCTTGAACCCTGCTGCCGCCGTGGCTGCCATCTTCTCCGCGACCTATACTACGCGCCGATATCACGATAACTCGATTACATTCGTAAAAGGAGCGCGCATTCCGCTCGATTCGATATGAAACAAGAGCCTATAGTCGCCGGGATGGAGACTCCGCGGACACGCTTTTGCTTATTGTTAGCTTTTTCGATAGAACCAGCTGATTCGGCGCGCGAACGACATAAGCTGCGAAAAGACTCTCGAGATCCTCGAGTCTCTTCATCGCGATTTATCTAATCGAAGATTCCGGATCAGCGATTAGCGAACAGGGCTGGATACTCCTTGGAGAAATAGGACTGAAAAAACGGGGACACCCTGTAGAATTGTCGAGCTGATCTTGGGGTGACTGGAAGAACGGGAGCCCGGAGGGTGGCGAATCCCGATGCGAATGAAATCACGATCGTCATACGTTACGTCATGGACGAGCCGTTAGGTTTACGCGACCGCTAAATCCGAGCACGCCCCCGCGAATTTTCGCCGCGGAAGTTTCCACAGTCGCTCTCTCGCTCCCTTTCCGCGAAATGTGCGATAGAGAAAGAGGGAGATGGGTTCCCACTGCGCAGAACCCGCGTCTACGTTCGCTTCTGGCAGGCTGATCGCGTCAGTGATTTGCTGAAATGACCCCCTATCGATACTCGAGTTGACCGGGTACCCGTGTTTCATCTTGGTCGAGTTCGGTCTGGATTCTCCTCCTCCCCCTCCTCTCTCGACTCGAAAAATAGTCCGCCTAGACTGTATCGTCTTTCGCGGATATTTCCGAACCCATTATCCTTCGTTCAAGCGCTTTCTCTCTCCGCCATCTCCCTCTCATTGATCCACTTTATCGCCGCGTATGTAGAATCGAAGATACACGATGGTCAGTGTCGAGAGCGGCGCGCTTAATCGAACGATCGCGGTCCGCGCCGGCAATGTGGTCCGCGGAATTGGGCCGCTGAATAATTGAAAGGAAGAGCGCGGGTGATAAGAGGCGGTTATGGTCTTTTCGGGTGCTGGAAAATTCGGGCGAAAACTCGGAATCTATTCCGGTAGCCGCTCGATAATCGCGCTCGGTCTCGCCTCCCCTGTTCTCGGGGATATCTCGGCTCTCCGGGGTTACCGGTTCGCGAATCAATAGCCGTGTACCCCGCGTCGAAATCAAGCAGCCGGAGCCTCCTCAACTTTCAATGGAATTTTCCCCTGTGCCACGCGACACTGCACGACGCGGACCGTCGAGGCCGACACGTTCAGAAACGACGCCGACGTCCGACGCGCATCGATCGATTTTTACCATTCTGTCGCTTGAGAGGAACAGAGTGTGTGTATGTGTGTGTGTGTGTGAGAGAGAGAGAGAGAGCACGGACACGTAACCGTTTAGCATCCGTAACGCGTTGATGACGGGGCTGCGTTCATGAACCGTGCCTTCGCATCGATCCGGATGCGACCTCGCGAGTTTTCCAAGAGGAAACGGCGAGTTGCCAAAGACAAAGGAGATCGTTTCCTCGCGGGAAATCGGCGCTGCGAAGGCGCTGCTCGGAATTGTTAAACGCTCCGGGGAATTTACATCGTATCAATTTAGATTGGGCGTCAGCCATGTTGCAGCCCTTACGCAATGTTGCACAAAGACCGTAGGTAGCCGTCGCCTCAGTTACAGCGGGTTACAGTTCGTAACGTAAAGGGCGAGAAAAACGCCCAATGTCTTCGGCAATCGATTCGCGGATGGAACGACGTCTTTGCTACTCCAATGGCTAGCGTCGTAGCTAGCCTCGACCTTTCCGTATCCGTACAGGAATCTAGCACCCGACGTCCGGGATCTGAATACTTTAAAGATCCAAAGGTACTAGGGCACGGCAAAACTACTTTGGTTTACGATGTTCTCGACTAATCGGAACGTCGAAAAGGCCGGTCGGCAGCGAAGACATTCGCAGCGAGACCTTGCTCGAAAGGCCACGTGACGTTCCCTCAATTTCGAAAGGACGAAAATGAGCGAACGCGTGTGTCGTCCAGGTGAATTGCGGCACACCTGTCGCCGTTGATAACGCTTTCTGGAACACGAGGAGGATAGACGAGCGTGGACCAAGATCCGAAAGGGTATGTAATACGGCACGGCACGGTACGAGATACGAGGATACGAGGATACGAGTACGTCCGTGTACGTGCACGCGTCACACGATCAATACCGAACCAGACACTCGGGCTGCGGCGGTCGCGAACTAGATTACCACGAAAAAAAGGGGGGACGGGAGAAACATTCTCTAAACAGGGACAGAGAGAAAAAGAGAGAGATAGAGAGAGAGATTAAAAGGGAACGGTCGCGTATTCATTCGGTAATAAGGGGTCCGAGGAACAAGAGGATCGCAATCGGGTGAGGGGCCCACCGACCCCCATATTATTTTCCATGAATGAATCCGAGCGAATTGCTTTTGATAAATTAATAAAAGAACGAAGACCGAGTTCTAAGGGGGCACCGGATTTTTTTTCAGGTGCCTTTCTCATCCCCTTTTTCGTGATGCTAATCCTAGAGGGTGTACCCCTGTTTCTGATCGAGCTGGGCCTCGGTCAACGTATGCGACAGGGTGCACTAGGCGTGTGGAACACGATACACCCGTGGCTGGGCGGTATCGGCATCGCCTCCTGTATCGTCACCTTCTTCGTCGCTCTCTACTACAACGTCATCATCACCTGGTGCTTCTTCTACCTGTTCAACTCGCTTGAGGTGCGTGTCCGACCTTCGAGGCATATTCTACTAGTGAAACCGCTGGCGAACCAGATAATCTGATACAGAACGTTTAACCCTGCGAGGGTACACTGTCGCCCAGACTGCAATTATAAAACTGCTTATTATAAAAAGTTGAATTTGTATGGAAATAATTTGAACGTCCTGCGTAAGAGACAGTGTGCCCCTGCAGCATCGAACGAGACCCTCTGCCGGCGAACGATCGAGATTCATGGATCTCTATCGCCGGCGGAAAGCCCCCCCTAACAATATTACAAACAGTTTTAATAACTGTATACAATTTGTGTTTCACGCTGCCACTCGATTAGGCCGTCACGATTAAATTTGGCGTAAGTTACTCCACGATTATTATCGGACTGCGAATGTTTATGCAAGCGTCGTGATAAAATAAGCACCGCGGGTTTAGTACAATATTGTTCTTGGAAATTGTCGGTGGTCGCGCACGCATAAAGATCCGCAGAAGGTTGTTATTATTGCTCTTCGATATCACGGCGTATGTACGATTGCATGCGGCAAGCATCACGTAGAGAGATTTCCAATAGGCACTTCTGTTAAGCATGTATCTTTAGAGAGATATCACGGATGCTTCGAATAGAATCACGTGCTCGTAAAGGCTTCGCCATTCTTGAGGGAACGGGGCTGATCGAACTCGAATGAGCATCGCAGAAACTCGTTTAGCTTTCGATTCTCTGAACACCGGATAATCTGATCGCGCAGGATCCGTTGCCGTGGGCAAAATGTCCGGAAGTCGACAACAAACCGGTCGAGGAGTGCATCAAGAGTTCCGAGACCGCTTACTTCTGGTACAGAACCACCCTGGACGCGGCACCCTCGATCGAGGACGGACAGGGTCTCAAGTGGTGGATCGTGCTTTGTCTGCTGTTGAGCTGGATCGTCGTCTTCTTCATCGTGATGAAGGGAATCCAATCCTCGGGAAAGGTAAAGGAACGCGGGGTGACTCCGTTTACTTCTTTCTTTTCCTCGCGCGTTTGCTTTTTCGAAGTGCCCACGCCTCTCCCACGATCCGCTCCCGCGGGCGGTCGTACCCAGTCAGAAATTTCGAAAAACACGATTTTTGTATTGCACGTCGTTCGAGCGTCGTCTCAGTTGAGCTTCCTGACCAGGTGCGACCGCCACACAAACTTCTCCACGTAAACGTGGCCATAGTCAGATACTGTGTCAACGACTTATTTCTTTGCTTGATTTAAAGGTGGTATATTTTACATCCATGTTCCCGTATTTGGTGCTTACTATCTTTTTTATTCGTGGAATAACGTTAAAAGGTGCCAGCGCTGGATTGGCCCATATGTACACGCCAAAGGTAATGGACCGCTCCTACTTCCTCTAATTACCGAGCACCGTTCCGTTCATCTAATTCGCGTTTTGTTCGACCGTAGATCGAGAAACTGTTAGAGCCGACGGTCTGGCTCGACGCAGCGACGCAGGTCTTTTACAGTTTTGGGCTAGCGTTCGGCTCGCTGATCGCGTTCGGTTCGTACAACACCCCGGACAACAATTGCGTCCGGGACGTGATCCTGGTCAGCACTTGTAACGCCTTCACCGCAATTTATGCGAGCGTCGTGATATTCGCGATTCTGGGCTTCAAGGCGATGACGAACGTCGAAAAGTGCCTCGGCAGGTATACAAATCTATGTCTAGCCTCGAGGCTTTATCTACCGGAAGCGCTGCAATCCTTGTTGCCATCAGATGTCGATAGCAGATATAAACCAAAAGAAATCCTACTTTGGTTAGAGATACAGTGAAGCATTGGTTTACCAAGGATTGTCAGAGTACCGCCGGTGGATAAAGCGTTCTAACATCAGTTTCGCCTAACGAGTACCATTTGCTCCCAGCAACAAAGAATTACTATTCGACAATGGGTTTATAACGCACCCGAACATCACCATGGAAGAATACGAGGACGCTATAAGCAAACTGAACACGACTATGCTCAACTTTCCGCTGGCCACTTGTAGCTTGAGCGAACAGCTGGATAACGTGAGCATTCGACCCTTCTATCGTCAACTCTGGAATGACTGCACCTGGTCTTTCTAGGGTCAACGATAAGGATTCTGATATTAATCTACCTCTTTCATCGAAGGCCGCCGAAGGGACAGGACTGGCGTTCATAGTGTTCACACAAGCGATTGTTGAGCTGCCCGGCGCGCCATTTTGGTCCTGCATTTTCTTCATGATGCTGCTTGCCCTCGGTCTGGGCTCCCAAATCGGTATATTGGAGGGCATGCTGTGCGTCATCTTTGACATCGACCTGTTCAAACGAATAAAGAAACAGTATATGACAGGTACGGAACGCTTCGATAGGGAATTATCGTTTATACGTTACTGAATTTTGATCCTGAACGATCCTGTGTCACAGGGGTGGTTTGCACCATCTGTTTCTTCGTCGGACTGATCTTCTGCACCGGCGCCGGAGAGTACTGGCTGAAGATGTTCGATAGCTTCGCAGGAACCATAGGTCTCGTGATGGTTGCGCTCATGGAAATGCTGTCGGTGGTCTTCATCTACGGTCACGAAAAGTACCATTGATGTTCAATGTGAATTTGCAAGACCGTATTTGGACCGTTCTTAATTAAACCTTTGTTCAGGTTCACCAAGGACATAGAAGAGATGACAGGGTATAGGCCGGGACCATACTGGCAAGTTACCTGGCGATTCCTCGCACCCATAATCATGGTGTGCATTTTGGTCTCCAGTATAGCGTCAATGTTCATCAAGAAACCTCAGTATTCGGCGTGGGATGCCACCAAGGTCAGCATACACAGTATACAGCAACACTTCCTGAAATAATTCCTGTAGAGTTAGTTCTAATTATTTCTTCTGGAACCTCAGGGCATGGCTGTGCCCACCAATTATCCCAGCTGGGTGCTGGCCATTGCGGCGGTGATTATATTCGCGGGCGTCGCGCCAATACCGATAGTCTTTCTTCTGAGGCGGTTCCAATGCGTCAAGCTCGACGTAGATATCCATCAGGGCAGTATACGACGCATCGACACCACGGTCTCTACCAAGGAAATGATGGGCGACGTCGATGTGAGTCGAGCCAAAAAGAAACTACATCCGCTCCGTATTCGTTTCACCAACATCGATCACGCGATATTCATCAGATATACGACTATTTTCGCTCAATGGACGCCGCCAAGTAATGTCGCTCGAAATGACTCGACAAAAAGTATTCACGTTGTCCAGTCGTTGTTTAAACGTATTACTCAAGCCACTTTATCTAAACTTTATCTAGCTGCGTCCTTGAGTGGAAATCGCTGTATTTTTACATGGTTGTGTCGATATTGCGAGACAGCGAGCCCGAGGAAATCGCGAATACCGGTTCACTCCATTGCTGTATCGTTGTCTTTCAACCCTCGGATGGTAGAGATCCATCAGGATTCAATAATCAACTCGATACGGCTATCGGAGGGTTGACGATGTATTTTTGCTTCCTTTCCCTATATTCCACGGCTTCTGTGTCTCTACTAAAGGGATCCTACAAGTAAAGCGTATGCTAACTGATCCATCTGTGTAGAGAAATCGTGTCATGTCGCTGTTGTACCTTTGTCTTCTCCATGATTCACAAACACTGGCATCACCGATCGACACACACGGTCGGCAATGACGGTAGAATCGCGGGCGAACATTGTGCTCGGTTCTATCGTAATTGCCGAGCAAATTTTTCTTTGGCGCAAGCTATCGAGGGACACACGAAGCACGCTCATCAGCTAGCTTAGAGTAGCGATCATGGTAAATGACTCGGTCGAATGGATGCACCGCGAGTTCACGAATGGTCTGCGACGCTGATTCAGGTGGTCGACGAGGGGATCTGGGGTTTATCGGTGATATGGACTCTTGGAAGTCTTTTTAGAAAATGGTTCCCTTGCCGAGCACCTGGTGCATTGGTAGTAGCAACAAGGAGTGCTCGAGGCGCGTCTTTTCGGCACGGACGAGCACAAAGGTGATTCACGTTGGACGTACCCGCAGTTATAGGTAACCGTCCGATCGGTGTGCGGTAACGTCGATTAAATCGCTTCTTCCGTAGCTACCCTACACACGTGAGTCCGTAGAACATACTACGTATTACGGAATGCCTATAGCTTCTGTGTGTGCGCGCTTCGCACTATCGTTCGCACGTAAAGAGCTTCAGAGTTTCGAAGGAGCAGACGTTCTTGGCGCAGCTGGTACGTCACCTGCAAGATTAAACGGGTTAGAGAGAATGATAGGAAGCGAGAGATAGAGAGAATGATATAGAGAGAAAGAGGCAGAGTAGCAGAAGAGTAACAAGATAAAGAATCGAGCTTCCAGCTTTCAAGTTCTCGCAGGCACCGCACTGTATTGTTCTCTCACATGGCTAAACGCTAGCTCGGCCTCGTTTCGAAACGATCTCACGCCCTAGACTTTGTAGCTGAGTTTGTTCTTTTCCACGGATCGATCGGCCTGAAACAAAAGGGAGAAGTTCCGTTCAGGGTTAATCGATCATCTGGTTTTCTAGCTGGACGAGTACCACGACAGGCTCGAGGACTTCCCGGAGGAGGACGAGGACATAAACAGCGACGACGACAACAACAGCGCGCCGCCGATCACGAAGATTGTGTCGAACAAGCTGCAGGGGAAACCGTTCAAGATGGAGGTGATGGACTTCTGAGCCGGCGAACCGAGTCGGTGGGTCCGCAGTCTCCTCTCGCGCCGTGGCCAGCAGCGACCGGCGGAAATCGGGTGATAGAAGATCGACGTGAAATGATGGCGCACGCACGAACCGATCGCGAACCGATCGCGATCAAGCGCTAGTACAAACGACAGACAGCCGGGATATCGGCACGGGATCGGCGCTCTGTTCCGAAAGCAATACTTCACCTTCCGAATGCCGACTAACGGGAGGGAAGCGGTAGACGAACGAAGAGAATCTTGTAATTCAGAGGATAAGATTACGCGAGAAAACCACTCGGCGGCAGGGCAGAGAACGCGCGCGCGCGTTCATTAATTAACAGAGCAGGGGGAGTGCATTCGCACGGTTCCGCTTCGTCGATTCGTTTGCTCAATTATAGGCGAGATGCGACACGTTTCCAACCGGCCTGAACGTTCACGGTTCGTTCATTCGCGATCGTGTTCTCGATCGCTCGGGTACGATCATTACAGGACAAGTCGTTTCTTCGATTACAATTAGATCGATCCCTTGCCGTACCTCCGCTGCTTCTAGACTTTCGTCGGAGACACGTTTCTGTGCATGCTATCTGTCTACATTCGTACGGCAAGCGGTTACATTTCGGTTGAAAACATCGAGAAGTCTCCCTCGTTCTTTCTTTGTCAAGGAATGTAGTCTGCGTTCATGTCACGATGATAACGACACGTTTCGCTCGGTCTTCCGCGTTGTCCCGATTCAGTGGCCCAAGATAAGCAGGATGCAACAGCGTCGGGGCTTGGGTAGCTGCAGCGGAACCGACAAAAATCGGACGAGTTCGCTGCGGCTCTCCCGGCCCTGGTCCCACCGTCGGAAGATCGACTTGTGGACGGTGCCCAACGTTCCTAATTGCTTCCAAACCTCAGGGGTAACAGAGACGTCAGGAGAGGTTGCGAGCCGCGAAAACCAAAGCTAGAGGCGAACTCGCCTGCTCGTCTAATAGCGCTGTACGAGTAGGGCATAGCGTACGATAGACGGTATCTTGTTGCGACTACGTATTCGTAGTGATAGTCGGTGGAGGCGGTACAGTGTGCGATCGCCAACTCATCCTTCAAAAATATTTCACCCCCGACGGTCCACTGCTCCCTTCGGTCACCTGCAATTTATTCTAATGTTGTAATGCGTTTCGCGACGATTCCGCCAAGATAAATGAAAACTATACGTGAAATATTTTTGGGCGACGGCGTGGACGTCGATGGAACCTCGGGGAATTTCTTTGTAGCTTGCTTGCTTTTAGGGAAGAGGAGCTCGCACGAATTTCTAGACACGGTTTCTGCAACGGCAACCAAACAAAAGGACGTTATATACATACTTACATAGTTCTATATAGTTTGATCACGTCGGGCTTTCAGACGAACGGCAATTTGTTCTAGATGTAGTTACATCGGTTATCGATCTTGTTACGGTAAAACGCCACGTAAAATCACTTTAGCTCCCGATCGATTCCACGAACGAGCACACTGTACGCCGTCCTCGTCCACCGAGAGTACTTCCGACTCGCTAGAAAACCAAAAAATAAAAAAAAGTACAGAAAACTCGATTACTTAATGGCGATGGTAGACCGCGAAAAGTTCCGTCGATCGGAGATCACGTTTCCTGAGTGACGGGAGTGCGTCGATACCGGGTCGCAGAATTTTTATCGCCGTACTTAAACGAGAGCGAACAAAGGCGTGACGAACGAAGGAAGTCTTCGGCTATTTTCCCAGAGCAGACATCCGTCGTTCGACATAACCGGAAACCGAATGATACCTTAAACTCGCGCGAGTCAACGTTTTACAGTCCTGTCGAACGTCGTTGCGCTCTGTTTCGATACCTATGCGAGAACTTTATTGTTTATACCCTACACCACTGTAAAAAGATGCTACTAAAACTAAGAGTTACCGAACTGCGTTTTACTTGTGCAAAAGAAACACTCCTTCACAGACACTGACGCCGGAACTACCGAGCACCGAATGCGACCAGCTTAAAATTTCTATTAGAAACAACTAGACAGCAATTATGAAGAAGATACGCGAATTTTATTACAGGATACATCTTAACAGATCGATGTGGCCGGTAATTGTCATAGAAAGCATGATTAGAAACTCGGTAATTATAAAATAAGATATTGGAGATCCGCCATTTTGTCGGGTTCGGTGGTTCTAGCGTCAAACACGTCGAACGGCGTTCTCGCTGTCGCTCGAAAGTTGACTTTCACTTGCAGATTTTACAGCCCGATTTAAAAGTCCACTTAATCGAATGATTTCGATGATCCACGAGTTATCGGAGAGAGTTGCGCGGAATTTGAATGACAGCGGAAGCGTCGCATCGTCGATTGGCAGCAAAGCGTTCGAAGTTCAGTCTCTCGAGTGTTCGGTTCGAACGAACAACGAGTTCGTTCGTTGAAAGAGAGGGAGACCAAGAACACGGCCACGATGTTCGCGAATTGCCGTCGAACACGGCGCTCGTTCGCATGAACGAGGTCCAGCAATTACCTGCGGCCGACAGGTTGCACGTCCCGTCCTAACGACGAAGAAAATAACGACGACGACGATGACTACACTTGAGGAAACGCTATATTTTTGGCAGCGCGAATGCTCAGACTATGTACTCGGAACCGTGTTCTTTTTGCCATTCCGTATCCGTTTATTTTGCCGGACAAGGGAACGAAGCACGACCGCTGCCGCGTTCGTAGACTTTAAAACACATAGATCGTATACATAGCGGTGTATTGTATACACGAATATCCAGAAAACGTTTAAATAAAAGCTTATTTATTGCCGAGTAAGACAGAGTAGAACACGATCATTTGGAATAATAACGATCGATCGACGCCCCGATATCCGTTAGCAATTTATACAACGATCAGATAAGCTACTAGGAAATACACGCGATTTTAGAAACGAATTACCGGGAAGAGGGTTTAACCGTAACGTCACCGCATAGACAGCAGCTTATCGGCATAGATAACGGTCTTCAAAAGTGATACAACACAGTCAGACTATTCGCATAGTGCCTACTTGCGGTGGCGCGGCGGAATCTTATCAAAAAGATTCGAAGTGGGCTACGATAAAGCGACGCTTTAAAGGTATCGCTCGTAGCGTTCCGAACAATTTGTTTTTACTCGTGGACAGTGCTCGATCGGCCCGTGAATACCGGTGTCAATGGAAAAGCGATTAGCGAACGGAGATCGACCGGCGGTCGGTCGGGAAGCCGATCGGCGACCAGTCAACACCGAGGAGGACACGTTTCTAGTCAAGTATCAGAATCGGTTTTACAATATCCGCGAATTCATCAGGTACCATCCCGGTGGGACACGTGTGCTCGGTCATTTTGAAAATCGGAGCCTCGACAAAGCTTTCATTGAGAACCCGCACTCCAAGGCGGCCTACCACCTGTTCGAGGACTTCAAGGTGGAGGCGAAGGAAAAATACCAGGAATACGAAGTGAGTGATCGGTTCTGGATCATTTCCGAGTTTCTGTAGGACCCTCTTTCCCTCGAATTTGATCTGTATCGATCCGTCTTGCCTGTGAAGCTCGTAGCCATCGTTCCGTAGATAGCCGGAAGTCACAGCCAACGGTACACAGATAACAGTGCCGTTGATGATGATTAGTGATCGTAGATCGTTAAATAATATTACGATAGCGAGTGAAGTTTCTTGTGTGGGTAGTTCTTCTAGGAAAAGTATTCCTTTACACATCCGCAGCACGACGATAAGTATTGCAAAGTTTGTATTACCGGCTTTTCCGCGGAAGGTCCCGCGTTATCATGTTAATCAGACCTTGAACTGATCGCTCTTCCTCAGGGGTTTTCTGTTAATATCCTATCCCAATGCCGTAAGTCAGGCTTTCGTTAAGCTCCGAGCAAACACGCGCGAATTCGCTTCTAATCGTAATTTACGCATTGCGCGTCCACAAACGCAACGTTTCTGCGAACCAAGCTATCTAACGCTCGATCGATTGTTAATCTTTGCGAAGTGGTGAGCCTATCGAAAGCTGATATTTATTTTCTTTTTCCATATTTATCATCCTTGCAACGCGACACTTCATTCAACATTCCTTATTGCCTAAGAAATTCCTGTAAAATAACAATAATAGTCTTTATTGCATAACGAAGTAAACTGAATGAGGAGAAATAATGAAATTAGTTCCATGACCTCCTTGTTAGTCTTCGTAATTGGTCGACGAACTTTGACTCTTCAAAGAAAAAAGGACTTTTGATCTTTAGCAAACATTGTCGATCACTCCTCGTCGTTCGATTTGATAGGACCTGATCGATTGGGACGCGTCTATTCTCGGCCAAGTGGGAGATTTGGGAAATCGGTACTGGGAATGGGTGAACCTGCCGGTGAACCGCGAAATCCGAATGTTCAAGTCGGGTCTGCTGGAGACCATGTCGATCACGCCGTGGTACCTGGTGCCGATCGTATGGATCCCGGTGTGCATCTATTTCCTTCGACACGGCGTCGCGACCATGGCCGGCCATTACTCTGGTAATTACTATTTTAATTGTATCTGATCTTCCCACTCATAAATATCTTATCTCTTACGTTTAACATGCAATACGAGTGTAAACACTCCACGCTTTCAGTTGATGTTACACAATTGTGACATTGCTCGATGATTTCATGTTTCCGTGAAGTTCCTCGAGATCTTTGAGAACCGCGAGAAACAAAACCAATCGTTATTAGATAACAATAGGAACACGTGCCGTTCTCTTTGTTCCAGGACATGCGCTGGTCGACGCTTTTACCTCGTACGCATTTGGTATTTTGTTATGGACTATACTAGAGTACGTGCTTCACCGCAAATTGTTTCATTTTAAACCGCCGGCCACGTCGAAACTACTCATCTGCCTGCACTTTATACTTCACGGGGTCCATCACAAGGTATGTGCTCTGCAAAATAATTCTTACGTCATTCTTTAGCCAGGGAAATAAAAGAAAAATCTTTCATCGATATCTGTCACCTAGTCTTTCAATTTCTTTTTCTAAGGCCCCCTTCGACAACAGGAGACTAGTGTTTCCGCCATTAGTCGGTCTCCTCATAGCTAAATTACTATGGGACATTTACCACGCATTGTTTCCTTCGTCAGTGGTTTATTTTATTGCCGCCGGTACTACAACAGGTACTTCTCACCGACTTATTTGCATCTAATGTAAATTACCGTGTCTAATACATACAAGTTAATTTCGTTCGCAGGGTATCTTTGTTACGACTTAATTCATTATTATTTACATCACGGTGCGCCGAAAAGCGGTAGCTATCTCTACATCATGAAAAGGAATCACAATTATCATCATTTTTCGCATCACGAGCTAGGTAATGATCCATTTACCTTCAAACGCCGCTCTAACCGTCTTAGAATGCTAACACTTCTCCCTTTAGGTTTCGGTATCAGCAGCAAACTATGGGACTATGCGTTTGGAACAAGCATTTGTCTCCGACAATTAACAAAACCCATAGAATGGTGAACATCGCGTCACGCGTCACCGCTGATTGTATATTATCTATACAGTATTTGCTTCTCCTCATTGATCTCGGTGTTTGTCCAGTGGACAATATTTTAAGTACAAAACAAGGAACAGAAAATGCACATAAATAAAGAGCAGAACGAGATCTCGGTAAGAGAGTAAAAAAGAGAGAGATAAACGATATAAACGACCCACGCTCTTGCATTGACATACCATTAAGTATTAAGTACTGAACAAAAGGGACCAGTAGACTTCAGTTACCGTACAATAAATAAATACGATTATGGCGCATCGACCTTGATGTTTTTTCTACCCATACTCAGTTGTGGGAAAGTACTTTTATTTGTGGGAGGATTCAGTCTGGAGGATAAATGAACGAACGCTTCTAACAAGCTAGTCCTGTCCATGACATTAACTTCGTAGTGTTTCAGCTTTTCTCTGGTGCACCAGTTCGCTGCTTTGCTTGCAGTGTTCTCCAAACTATGGGCCTCTTCCTCCTTGGTCCGATTGCCAACAACAAGAACCGTTATCTCTTTCTTATCCTTGTTCCGGTCTATGTCTTTCTTCAAAGGAAACAGCACATCCAAGGATTCTGGTTTAGCTGTGTCATAAACCAGAACATATCCATCCGCGAAACCAAGATAATGTCGTGGTAGCTGTTGATTATTTGCATTGTTTTGCAGAGATTCCAGTCCAGCTGTGTCATAAAATCGTACTTTTTCTTTAGTACCGCGATCCGTTTCTATGTTCGCAACGTATATGTCCTCGATAGTAGGATGTATTTCCTGTTGTATACATTAATATTTTATGTAAATGAAAACTAAATATACATCTCCAGTAATGTTATTATATATTAATAATACATGACCGCGTTCTCTTGCGAAACATTTGAAATGAACATAACCTCTAAACGCTTACTGTCTTGGCGTTGATGCTTCCGTAAATAAGTTGCTCCAACAACGCTGTTTTTCCTACTCCTTTCATCCCACAAACAACTACTTTTGTTGTTTTTCCCATATTCGATTCTTGTATTACGATAATACTGTTCAACTATTGTTTACACGCATGTAAATGTCAAAAGTAACATGCAAACGGAAAAATGACACTTCTCCTATGTGTCACTAAGGTCAACACAGACTCGCGAGTCTAGTGACTCGATAGTGACCAACGTGCTTCTAGGGAAAAAATGTTACTTCCGATCTAATATTAATATTCGTTTCATTCGGTTTATTTGATTTACAAATTCTCTTGGTAGCTTAAAAATATCGAATCTGGTAATTGATATTTTCCGCTATTTATGCAGATCGTTTATACGTAATTACTACTTACTTTTCGTCCTAATGTCAGTGCAGTCATTGTAACGTAAAAACGTCTAACCGGCCAGTGAAAAACTAAATTGGAATGATTCAAGCAAAGCTGTTATAAACAATTCTAATAAACAGTGGCAGCATTTACTTTTGCATTATTAAAATACCTTCACTATTTAATCATAGTGTTTGTTCTAAATACTTTTAAATATGTTACACTCCCTCTTTTATGTACCACTTTGCTCCCCCCCCTCCAAGCAGTGTATGTACAAAATTTACATTTTTCGATACTCTATTGTCATTGTGTAACTCGATCTCCTCACAATTACACTTCAATAATCGTTTGCATTTTCAATTTTGTACACATCCATGCGCAGTGCCCGAAATTTGAACGTTGGTAAACTTTTTAGCGATCGAGGTGCATGCATAAATCTTTCTGCACCTTAAAGTACTTAGAAATCAATTAGAAATAGATATCTTTCCAAGATATCTACTTTGATGATGGAATTAGACGAACCAAAACACATCTCCATTTCAAATTTGATCTGTACCACGTTGCTTCTCCACGTGGAACTTACTGTAGTCTATAGTTCAGATCCTTCCTTCACATGTTCTTCAGACTTTGAGTCGTCAGCCAGAAGAGCATTCAAGTCTATATCTTGAAAGTTTATAGAATGTTGACTGGATCCTGAAGCAATAAACAGTGTATGTATTGTACATGTATAATGAAAAATAAAACATAGAAGACCATGTACACATACCAGCATGTGCAATAAAAAGATCTTTCAGAAATCCAAGTTCTTTGGTGAGCATTTTAATTTTTTCTTCGAGCAACTCATTCTCTGTTTTTAACTGATTCACACGTTCTAAAGTCTGTTGAGTGCGTAATTTGCTTTTAACTCTAGAACGTTTTACAGCCTGCAACAATACCATGAAGTTACATAAAATAATACTAATATATAATAATAACTTAAATATAATTTTTATAACCCACAGAATATAAATTAAATTTCTTCACCTGATTATTTCGGTCCCTCCTCCTTCGATAATCTTCATCGTCCTCCTCCTCGGAAACTTGCCGCTTCTTTTTGTTTTCCTTATTTTTAGGAGCCATCTAAACATAATATTCGGTAGTGCATTATATTCGAATCTACTTCGCATTAATAATTACTAATTGAATTATTTATGTAATACCGTTCTCTATGTTGTTTTTAATCACTTTTTATCATAATGTTTACGCAGGAGCTAGCGTAATATACGTCAAAACTACGTCTGTATGAGTACCCAATAATGCAACGCATAAGTCAGGGTCAATGTTTTTGCAGCGCGTAGTATGATTCGAACGTTTATGATACTGACTAAGAAACACCGTGAAATGTCGAGAGATGTCGTATTTCATATGCGTTAGTTTCACTTACCTCATATGTTTCACAAAAGTCCTTACATTCCCGATTCAGTATTTTCGTGGGATCCTCGAGACTAACAGTTTTACACTTACAATTAGTAAACCACCATGCGTGACACACTAGAATATAATTCAGTTACGTCCTGTAGATGATGAAATGCTATTTAAAGCGAGGTTGCAGTTGCAGGTGATCTGTGATGTGGCGACACCTTCACGGTCCATAATGACCGTCAGAGGGCCAGGAATTTTCATTCTCAAATCTCAACAGTACGAACCTATAACACGAAAATTATCATAACATGACAACTTTCAATCGAATTACAAACACGTTTATATTTTTAGCATCTTCCTTCCCTAACCAAATACAATTTGAATCTCGTATAAGCTGTACAAAAATGATACAAAATATGTAATTTGAATTCATTTGAATTCGCGCCTGATTGAAAACCTGCGTATTATGCGTCATCAAGTGACGTATCGCTTTATTCGATTCGTGGAGGGGCGAGGCCATTGCACAGTCTAGGATTTAATACGAAGGCAACATCATGGCCGTCATGTTGTTATGACAAGGGATACGTCAAATTTGTATTATTTCTTCCAACTGAACTGGACCGGCTGCTATCGTATCTTCCGATTCAATTTCGGTAATTAAAAATCGTTTTTGTGACTTTCATGTACACACAGACAATAAAAATGCCGGTCCAGAAGGATTCGAACATTGTAAAAATCGCCGTGAAAATGACGGATCAAGTGCCGCAACTTATTGAATTTAATCAAAAACATCCACTGACCGGAATCATTCAGGTACGTCAAATAAACTTTATAATCGCTATGTTGCGAAAATCGAATCGTTAAATAGCTCTGTTTCTCTTGTCGGTTGTTCATTGAAAAATACCAAAGTGGTTGTTTACCAAACAGAAAGTTACACCGATTTTTAATTGAAGTTTTTACCAGGAATTATGCAATGGGTGGGGTCTGTCCGATCCTGAGACATACTCGTTACAATTTACTGAAAGTAATCAAAACTATATCACAGAAAAAAATCGTAATGAAGTGAAGAATGGCAGTATTCTAAAATTGGAGTTCTCTCCATCCAAAACAGCTAGCGATATTTTAGCAAAGCTTAACAATGGAACTGTAGAAGAGAAAAATGTAGCTTTGCAAAAGTTAAGCACACTGAGCACCGATATGACATTTGCACTAGAATTTATTAATAAGAAAGGTTTAGCTTTGATCATATCACAGGTAATTGATTCTTTGGATAACACAGATTTGCATTATTCTCCATATTATATTGTTTTCATAGGTAGAAGGAGAGAAATATAAGGGTAGTGCACTCGCATATTCCCTCCAATCGTTTGTCGAACTTATGGATCATGGAATTGTCTCATGGGATATTCTAGAGACACCTTTTATCAATAAAGTAGCAAGCTACGTAAACAACCAGACTACAACTCAAGATACCAGTATTGTTAAAGCTTCTCTTAGTATCCTTGAAAATATAGTCCTCAATTCTTCAGGAAAGTATGCACAAGTTGAGAAAGAAGTTGCATTCCAAAATTTAGTAATGCATTTGCAAAGTATGAGTCCACAGATACAACAGAATGCAATAGCTTTAATAAATGCCTTGTTTTTGAAGGCTGATTTATCTAAACGCAGACAAGTTGCTGCAGTTCTTCAATCAAAGCAAGTTAGAAATATCTTTTTAACAAACATCATTGCAGAATCTACTTGCCAGGTATCAAATGTTGATATAGTAATTCTTCTTTTCGGTGGTATTGTTCTCTAGAATTAATTACTTGTTCAGGTTGGTGCTGAAATGGCACATCAGCTGTATGTATTGCAAACATTAATGTTAAGTCTATGGGAACAACGAATGATGACAAAAATGGATCCCCAAGATCAAGATGCACACGATAAAATTAAAGAACTTAGAAAAATCGCTTTTGACACTGAAGGAGCACTCAGTGGAGATGTGAATGCTCGTAAGCAGGGCTTATATGCCAAAGATTATAAGAAATTGGGCTTTAAGTACGATATTAACCCTGCTCTGGATTTTAATGAAACTCCTCCTGGAATGCTTGCTCTGGATTGCATGGTCTATTTCGCGCGCAACCACACCGAAGCTTATACTAAAGTCGTTCTGGAGAATTCTTGCAGAGCGGATGAACACGAATGTCCATTCGGTAGGACGAGCGTGGAGCTAGTTAAACTACTGTGCGAAGTTTTACGTATTGGAGAAGCTCCCAGTGAACAGGGCCAATCGTATCATTCCATGTTCTTTACTCACGACCACCCTTTTGAAGAGTTCTATTGCGTGTGCATAGTTCTTTTGAACAAAACGTGGAAGGAGATGAGAGCCACTACCGAAGATTTTGTTAAAGTATTTTCGGTTGTGAGGGAACAAATCACTAGAGCGCTTCAGAGCAAGCCCACAGGATTGGATAAGTTCAAGAATGAGCTGCAACAATTGACGTATTCGACGATAACCAATCTTTGGCATCAAGAAAGAACTACCAGGGAGGAAGGAGAGAGTCATGCGAGACCAATAGTTGAACTGAGAGAACAAATTACACCAGAGATTCTAGAACTGATTCAACAGCAGCGCCTAGGTTTCTTAGTAGAAGGTACTAGGTTTATGAAGTATGGTGCCAGAGGGCAGAGAATCAAAGATAAGTTTTGGTACGTCCGATTATCACCCAATCATAAAGTATTTCATTATGGAGATTGCGATGAAAAGTCTGTACCGACGATCGACGAGTTACCCACAAAATTAGCTGTCGTTGAAGTCCGTAGCTTACTCACTGGAAGAGATTGTCCCCATATGAAAGATGTACAACGACGGAAAAACACGCACCAGCTAGCCTTTTCTTTGATCTTGGATTCTGTGGATGTTACCAGTTTAGATTTTGTTGCTCCAGATGAACAAGTATTCGATTACTGGACCGATGGCATTAATGCTTTGCTGGGTATGTAACAAATATTATTTGCATAATGTTCGCTGCCTCTTGCGGAATTAGGAAGCAACAATTTATTTGCAGGCAAGAAAATGACCAGTAAAGAGGCAGACAATGATTTGGAAACATTATTATCGATGGATATTAAATTAAGACTTCTGGATGCAGAAGGTATCGATATTCCTCAAGATCCGCCTGCTATTCCCGATCCACCGCCAAATTACGACTTCTGTTATGAACTTAAGTGAACACATTTTCTCATGTTTTAATAATATTTTAACGATTTGATGCGAGCCTATTTAGGCTAGAGTATCTGCCATAATTAAGACTACAGTCACAAGTTTTATACAGTCAATGAATTTTAGCATTTTTTACTGACATTGTGACTGTACTGTACACACGGTTTTCTTGTCATATTGAATCGTGTTAGTATTGTAGTTAAATTATACAAGGAAACGCAGTGCATTTTGCCAAAGATATATTTTACATTTTACATATACAAATTCTATAAAAATCTTTTAAAATTATTTGTATATACGAATTTGATATAAAAATTAACATTGCTTCTTTACCAGCACTTTTAATGATGTTAGTGTAATTATAATGAATTGTAATGGGACACTATTTAAAGTCACATTTAGTAGCTCGATCATTTTATAGACATTTTGTAAAGATTATTATATACGTATTAGAGGTGTAATAAATTAAAAAGTGTAAGTTAATAAATTATTTATTGAAACATGTTTCATGAATAATATCATAGATAAAAAGTGATAATATTAGAAGCAGTAACGATGTAGATCGTGTGCAGGTACATATGTTGTAATTAGTCCAAAAAATAGTATGAATTGTATAATTAAGAATATTTTTCATTTTCTAAGCGTGCAAAGGCGCTGTAAAATTGTGATCACAATTTGCAATATCTCACATGATATCCTCTGAAAGTATATGATAACTTTGGGGGTCATTTGCTTGATGATTCGGTGAACAAAGGAAGAATTCGATAAAATTAAGAACTGGGCCTCTACTAAATGGATTCAAGTATCTGCCCTTCTTATCTCTCAAATACGAATACCGTTTGTAATTGAACATTTCATTTGTAGTTAAATTCATACAGGCGTGTAACACCTATATAAATGAGATATATTATTTAATATAATCGGATAAATGCAGGTATATTTTATATTTACCGAAGTGCACGTCAAAATCCATCCGAGTCCACAGAACACTAAAGCTTCTAACACACCTAATACATATAATAATTGAATTCCTTCCATCGCCATACAGTAACAAGCGAAGTAAATTGAAAATGAACAATTTATCGCTACGCACATAACAAAAAGAAAAAACCACATCCTGAAACAATGAACCATCATTAATAAAAAAATTCAATTGTGTGTTCATTTGATAGAGATAAAAATTTTAAAAATTACCGATTCCTTAAACCAACGCAATTGTATATAAACGGACAATGATGATCAAAATACGTAACGCATCTATTGCAGATTCTGCAATGCTTTGCTCTCAGTGGTCTGAAACATCTACAACTGTGACACAATCGTGATAGTAATACATTTCTCTTTTTCCATTTATCAAAATATGGAATCTGCAAAAGAGTTTGTTGAAAATTCAGTAATATTTTTCAACGAATAGCTCTGAAATCACAAAACCATACTTGTTTAATGGCCCTATAATAAGTCTCGCTGTTTTGTGGTACATAGCCAGGATCCCTCCTATTTGCTACGATCCAAGAAATCCACATAACAACGTTCCAATAAATAAAGCAATAATGACTGCCGCGTAAAAGATTCCATGTCAATGGAATACATTTTAGTAGATACATCGGATATCCCCATAGTAAAACAGATATCATAAAGAGCAGTATAGGACCTTTACTGTTTCCAGCTCCACCAAATAGTAGTGCCCTGTAAAGAAGAGAAACGTTGATAGATTAATGAGTCAAAGATGAACGATCAGAGTAACTCTTACCAGAGTTCGTTGATAGGAGGAATCCATCTAGCCCGTCGTTTCTGTTCAGCCTGAAGTATTCTAACAATTTCTGAATGCCTGTGACTCTTTGCCAACTGTAACGGTGTCTTTCCGTTTTTGTCACGAGGTTCTAATTCGATTTTACTTTTCTCGCATAATATTTTAACGCAACTAATATTGCCGGAAAGGCACGCTAAATGCAATGGAGTAGATCCAAAGTAATCTGGCTTTTGTAAGTCTACTCCACTGTATATAAGTAATCTTATTAATTCTGCATGGCCCTTGTAAGCTGCCCAATGAAGAGCAGTATCACCGTTTATGTCTGTTAAATGTCCCAATGCACCAGAACCTAATAAAAATGCAGCTGTCGCGAATTTTCCAAACATGCAAGCAGTCATCAGAGGTGTTAGACCTTTAAAGTCTGCTGCATTCACAGCAACTCCTGCCTAGAAACCAATAACAATGCACACTTCATTAAATTAAATTATAAACACATAGGCAATCGTTCTATTAAGAAGTATACTTTTAACAGTAGTTGAACTATGGCACTGTGGCCTTTTCTGCAAGCCCAGTGTATTGGTCTAGGTCCTTGTGTTCCGAGGCAAGAAAGATCAACTGGTCCATTTCTTTCTATCAAATACCTCATTACCTATAACACAAATAAAATATGTTAAGGATAGGTAACAGTTATATTTATTTATTGTTAGTGAAAATATAAGGACTGACTTCAATGTTTCCATCCAATGCAGCCCAATGGGCAGGAGTATAGCCCCATTCATCTCTTGCACTTAGTACACTCAATCCATTTTTGTCTACCAATTCATCAACAGCTTCAATTTCACTAAAATTTTAGATCTTTGTTAAATTCTTAATAGTTCCATTAATTTTTAATAGATTTGTTAAAGTTCTACCCAGATCTGAGAAGTTCAAAGATCCTCCTAGTCTCGTCGGATGGTGTTTGACCTGGCGCGTGTTCATCGGCATAAATGTTATCATCGGGGCCATTTCGTGGCTGTAAATCAGTACCCTTTGACGATCCATGACTTTGATGAGCGGTGCTAGAAATTGGAGTGTTTGGTAGATGCCCGACCATGTCGGGATCGGGACTTAGTTCCCATACGGACCTCGCTGCACCGGGCCCTGTTACAGGGCTCACAGGATACACCTGGAGCAGTCCGAATAGATTGGAATATGTCAAAAAAAACGTCTAAGATTACCATTTGATTTAACTTAAACATTAAAACAATTGATATTTATTCATTTCCCAACCCGCCAAAAATTCGAAACTTGGCGGTAATTTCGAAGATGCTATTATCTCATGTCATCACACATCCCGCAGTTTGTGCTTAATAATAAATAAACATCTAACTAGGTTGTTACGATTTGTAATTGTTGTTTGTTAGAAGAGACAAGTTCTGTTTCGGTTTACCTTGCAAAGCGTCGCGAGTTCCGTATTGGCACGTTCGTGTTCGGAAGGTGTCCTGAAGGATGCGCCCTGCGTAGAGGTTGACCCACCTTCCGGAACGGTTAGTCACAAAGAAATGTTCGGTCCAACCATTTTTTCCGATTCTTTTTGGTTTACACAGCCTTTGCTTTACGACAAACAAGCTTTTCGAATAATACAGCCTGGTTACTAGACGTGACGAGTCCGGGGAACCAACGTCCGCATTTCCGAATGGGACCAACTATCGTTATTTGGCATTGCGCATTCAAATCAATACCCTGGTTGAATGAACGCCTGCGTACTAAACCCGTACAACACGCGAAACTGTAAGAACTAGTTATGATTATTTCTGCGAAAATGTCATATGAATTATGTTAACACTTTAATATGGTTGAAGATTGACAATTTAAGGCAATTTAACGATCAAGTTACTTATTCCGTTTAAAATAGTCTAATAATTTCTTCTCGGGTTGATACTTACATTTAAGAAACTTATTCAGTTTCTTTTAGATACGCTACAGTCGTGAGGAAATTTATTAATATATTAATATTCCGTTGTTAGATTAAATGTTAATGACAAATTATAGATTTCATTATGGTATGCGAAGAGTTTTTATAGAGGACTATTTAAGGAATAAATCGTAGTATTTTTTGAATATATCGTTAATTTGTGTGTGTGTAATTTAAAGACTTGAAACATGTGGGTGTGTATGTGTATGTGTACTCGAATCGGTAATTACGTACATACTCCTTACGCTGGGGCGCACATCCCCACCATTTTGCTGCGCATCCAATTCGCAGTGGATTCTGTCTCAACAGTGAATCATCAGCCAATCAGAGCAAACAAAATTTCTATTTCGTCCCTTGCTAACGGATCAAGCTGCAGCCTGAAGATGTGCAGGAGTAGAACTCATTACTGTAGTACACGCTGATTAGATGACGCCAAGAGTTTCATACACAAAGTGTGATTTACGCTGGCAATTTACACTGTCAAAAGATAATTTGTTGTGATGTTTAAAGCATAGAGCTTCATTCATTAATGTGATATGGCTCCTACAATTCAAACAAATGGCAGTACAACTGACAGAGATAAACGTACCGCTAGACCGGCAGAGAAAAGGTACATTCCTATTTTATGTTATAACCTAAAATAAGTGCTACAATGCATTTAGACGCCTACCGATTATTTTACTTTTAGATCCGAGTTGATCTGCCGTGTTAAATATTGTAACACGCTGCCTGACATACCGTTCGATCCAAAATTTATTACATATCCTTTTGAATCCACAAGGTGAGTCTCGAGTGTTTATGTTTGCGTAATTTTTAAAGCAACTTATAATAAAACGATATTTACAGGTTTATACAGTATAATCCAACATCCTTAGAACGGAATTATAAATACGAAGTATTGACGGAACATGATTTAGGTGTGGAAATCGATCTTATAAACAAAGACACTTACGCTGGAGATGTTAATGCTCAGCTGGATCCAGCCGATGAGAAGCTCTTAGAAGAAGATGTTCTCACTCCACAAGATTCCAAAAGATCTAGACATCATGCCAGAAGCGTTTCTTGGCTCAGACGTACAGAATATATTTCAACAGAACAAACCAGGTTCCAGCCACAAACTGTGGACAAAGTTGAGGCCAAAGTTGGTTACAGCATTAAGAAGAACTTCAAAGTAAATTCATGTTATTGTATTTAATATTAATAATTTATATTGGTACCATATATGAAAATGCTGATCACTTCTTTTATATTTAGGAAGAAACATTATACATGGACCGTGAAAGCCAGATAAAAGCTATTGAGAAAACCTTTGAAGATAACAAGAAATCAATTGAAAGACACTATAGTAAACCCAATGTGGTACCTGTTGAGATTTTGCCAGTATTTCCTGACTTTAAGGTAATTCCATATTACTTTAATAGCAATATTGTAAAATGTTGTGTTTTATTAATCATATCATTTTTATTTTCAGTTATGGAAATATCCTTGTGCACAAGTCATATTTGACTCAGATCCTGCTCCAGCAGGACGTTCAGTGCCTGCTCAAATTGAAGAAATGTCCCAAGCCATGATAAGGTAAGTTATTAATTACAAAATTCCTTAGCATACTTTTTGCTTAGAATTAGTCACAGACATTATAATAGAAATATATTTTCAGAGGTGTCATGGATGAAAGTGGTGAACAATTTGTTGCATACTTTTTGCCACTTGAAGAAACGCTGGACAAACGTAGACGGGACTTCACAGCTGGAATTGACTACGCTGACGATGAAGAATACGAATATAAAATGGCTAGGGAATACAATTGGAATGTTAAGAGTAAAGCTTCCAAAGGATACGAGGAGAATTACTTCCTTGTTATGAGACAAGATGGAGTGTATTACAACGAACTTGAGACGCGTGTGCGCCTTAGTAAACGTCGCCAGAAAGCAGGGCAACAGCCAAATAATACGAGATTAATTGTGAGACATCGGCCACTAAACGCTAATGAGTTTAAAATGCAAAGGTACAGGGAAAAACAATTGGAACCACCTGGCGAAGAGGACGAAGAAGAAGAGGAGGAGGAAGAGGAAGAGGATGAAGAAGAACCTCAGCAAGAAACTGAGAAAGCTGATGAAAAAGGTTGGTAGAATGTGATAAGTTTAAACAAGTTGTCTACACTTCAGAAATGATTAAATTGCATTATTTTAATAGGGTCTGAAAACGAAGCTGGATCTAGAGCATCGTCTAGAGCTTCTTCTCGAGCATCCAGTAGAAAATCTAGATCCCGTTCAAAGTCTGCTTCCAGATCGAAATCTCGATCTCGATCACCGTCAAAGTCGAGATCTGCTTCTCGTTCACGCTCCGAATCACGATCTCCCTCAAGGTCGCGCAGTAAATCAAGATCGAGATCGAAATCTGGCACTCCACAGTCGAGAAACTCTTCTAAATCAAGATCCCGCTCTAGATCTCGCTCTAGAACTCCACCTAAATCTCGATCTGGAACTCCATCGAGTACAAAATCTAGATCAAAATCAAGGTCTCGTTCAAGGTCTAGGTCAAGATCAGGTAGTGGTAGTGGCAGTGGATCTGGCAGCGGTAGCGGTGAAAGTGGTTCCGAAAGTGAATAAATATTAGGAGACTTTCTACTTGAATTATGAAATGAAAGATCTTCTGATCGGATTGTTATAGTCCTGGAAATATTCGACACTTATATGTATATAATGAATATCATAAATGTACGGTTTATTTCGATACGATTAAAAAGTTGATTTTAATAAGAAAAATGTTTCAGAACGGGACGAAAGTGTTCCAGTATCCTAAACGTAAGTTGCAGATCGTTTTTTATTAGTTTTGTACAGATTGCACGAATATTAATTTACCAGATGAAAGAGGTATTACAGTAGGATCAAGGAAGGAAATTAACTACCACCTATTTGTATATAAGTATTATTCTCATATTTAATTCATTTCTTTTAGAAAATATTTATATTTTTCTATATCAATTGTTTATATTAAAAATCGATATACAACGCATCAATATTAGTGATAAAATATTTTTAACATGCGCATATTCCATATAAAGTAGAATGAGAATCGTACCTATTAAAATCTAATTATTTGCTTTGCACTATTAACTAATTTTTTCTTGAGTTCTCTGTTTATTTAAACTTGTCAGAAAAATAGCATGTATTATTCTATCGTTACTTCATTATCTGTACATTACATGTTAACTTTAATTTGTACAATTGTTCGATGTAGATATTCTAGTAGTTTGTATTAAGTTAAAAGTATAACAAGAAAACACTTGAGAACATTTTTAATTGGGATTCAGAGTTTCCAATCCCAGGGTATACATAAAACACCATCGCTCATAACAGAGTAATAGTGTGTTACCCAAAGCATCACACCTTCTAATAAAGGAGCTAATACACCTTTGTGCAATAGTAAATGTTCACAGCATTGTATCATCAGATCTGGAGTAATACTATCATCCTTATTAAGATCGATTAAACCTAATTCTTTTATAGCTGTATCATGAAGCTCACGTTCTACGTGTTTTATACTGAAAAAGAAAGATAAACATATAGATATGTATATAAAGCAAAAAAAATTATAATTTATATCTGTAACTTGATAAGATAGTCCTACTTGTTATAGTGATGTAATCTTTTAGTAGCTTCTTCTAAGTTTTCTGTAATAAAATTGACTAATAGAAAACTGGGACACGAGGATGGTACTATAAATTGTCCAGTAGGAGATAACATTAAAGGACCAGCTTCCCTGTAAACAAAGCTTATTTCAAAACTTCGATTTATGCTGAACTGGTACTACAGTGTACTCACAAGCAATGTAATCAAATTTACCTGATACTTACATACAAACCAAAAGTTAAGATATTACATACGAAATGTTAATACTAACGCTTCAATGACAATCTCATAAGCTGATAAGCTGGTCGGCCACACTTTCGGATAGTTTCTTCTTCCGCGATAGTCTGAGAGGGTTGTAGTTAGCTGCCGAAGTTGCTGTTCATACTGGCTAACCATTACCTTGGGCATGAATTTCCTGCACATATAGAGCACTCTGAGCCTTACCGTCACTCAATAAATATTTTGTATTACGCACCGTCGACCAACTTTTATGTCAAGAAGTACTTGTGAAACTGCCTTCTCGAAAGCTGGTAATCTCAACAGTACAACATCGTGTTTTTGAACATTTTTGATTAGCTATAAAAAAAGACTCGTTTAATAAGCAGAACACAATCGGTAACGCATTTGTTAGCGCAGCAACGGGTTCTTACATCAAGCCAATTGTGTCTGACTTCTCCAGAATTTAACATAACACTTCCCTCTAGACTAATGCCTGTATCATTGGCAAATACTAGCGTCCTATCTTTTAATACTTCCATTGGTTCAGGATGATGTTCGACTAATGCCTTGAAGGCTAACAAACAGCCTCTATAGTGAGCTATATTCCATCCACAATCCCATATAATATTTTTTAAACCTAATTTTGAGCACAATATTTTTTCTAGCTTTTGTACTTCCTCTCTCATTGGCCTACAAGCTTCCAACTTCACATGCACTTCGTTAATATGTTTATCTAAATAAGCCCTAATCAATAACAGTTAAATTAAAATACCTGTAACAAAGTTATGGCTATGCACACGAAAAAATAGACTTAATGCTCATCTTACTTAAGAGTATCTGGCTCTGTATTAATTTTTCTTTTCATCAAAATAGATGCATAGATAGGATCATCTTCTAAATCTGAAAAATCTATGTTTTCTCCTGCATATCCTTTTCTTTGCCAGAACTTTGATTTATAGTTTGCATTTGCTTTTGTCGGCTTTTGCTCTTCTATTTTGTCTATAAACGTTGTCGGTAGATCGCATGTTTTCAAAATTGAAAGAATAGTTTGTCTCAGATTTCTCTCTTTTAATTGTATCTGCACTAGAGTAAATTTACCAGCCTTGACTTCTTTCTCATCTTTGGAGCGTAAATAAAATGGCAATGTGGTAGGCCTAATGGGTCTTTGTTGCTGCAAACATTCTATGATCGAACTTAGCTGCTTTAAGGAATTTTCATTCACTGTCTGGAAAATGGAAAGTACATTGAAGATGAAATTTATCATTCGCTCTGCTCCAATAGATAGAGAAATGTAATTGAAGTATGTGGCTCTAGCAGAGCTAAGTGTAACACAGATGTAATAACCATTTCAATTTCTTTGTTCTAAAAATATTCGCGAGTATGATCGAGCTAAATTGCGTTGCCGATGACGTTTAGTAATTGTGCACGATATATAAATATACAAGTATTATATATTAGAGAAACATACTTACTCTCTGTGTTGGATATTGACCGAAAAGGTCCGGATGAACTGTGAAATAAAAGGGACGAAGTGCCGTTGACACTTCGCCTGTGCTTAGTGCTCTCACAGCATCCCTTTTGCATAAACTGTCAAACAAACAAACTATTATTGCCCCATCTTAATTGTGTTGTCATAATTCATTCAACTATTTTTGTAGCAACTTACCATCTTCCTAGCACACAAAACATTCTTGCGGCTCACCGTAATGTCATCACACGTCTGTATCGCACGCAAGTTTACCAGCTAAAACACGATAAACATCGCACTTATCACTCATCCAAAAGCTTACCAAAACATCCTACGTCCTACTGTATCATGCGAATAACAAGTCCACACCAGTAACTCACCGTAACTGCACGTAACTGATCGGCCGAAGAACACAATTCTTTAGACATACAATAATCTTCGCAAAAAACTCAACGAAGAACCTGCTTGGAATGATTGTTCATTGTTCTCGTTCCATGTCCGCAACATTGGACTTGAACCTCTTTCTTTTTGTCTAATCGATGGTAGGATTTGTATATGTACACATAGTACGCGTGCACGTAACATGTATAGGTACAGGGTGTTCCAATATTTACGTATAACTGGAAGGATTCCTATGCAAAAAACTAATTACATTTGATTGTATGAGCTTTTGTTCTTGAAAATCACAAATAAGTAAATACAGTCACGAATAGACCTTTTAAAACATATATATATAGTTTTCGCGAAAATAATTTACAGATTGTACCGCAGAATACTGGGACACTCTGTACATTGTTTAAAAATAAATTGCACAAGAAAAATTACGCTTCATTAATCGGTTAATTTCATACTGTTGTTTATAGGTTGTGGGTGCGATTGCTCGAGACTGAACAGAATAACAAATTTGTGTATTACGTTTGAATGAGATTTTATTTTGTTTACAATATGATAACGCCAAGAAAATCTTCCTTGATACCAATTATCGTGAAAAAGTCCAAAAAGATCTATATTTGGAAAAAAACTTCCGTAACGTATTTATGTATGTATTGTGAATAATTAGATTGCAATTTTGAGTTATGTGCATATTTTTATTCAAGCGTATGATAGGCTCGTATAGTCGTACGATGCATTGCATTGCGAAACTTTCAATACGTCATTCACTAGCACCTCGCATTCGATTGTGTACCACGCCAGCTGTTTCTGCATCTGTATGCGTAAAATCGGAATGGAGAAAGGAGTCTATTAGGATTAATGTAATACGACTGGCAGGGCCAACGATATGACTAATATATAATGTTAAGCCTCTCGGGACTCGGAGACAATGAAAGATTAGAGGAACATTATCAATCCTCTCGCAGTTGTCGTTTGTCGAACATGGTTTACACGGGATTCAGTATACAAGTGACACGTGATTAAATACAAAACTAATATTATTCATACTAGTTGCTGTCAAAATGTGAAGATTTATTATCTTCCAAGCACGAGGAATATTATTAATTGACGACTTCGTGAATTTCTTTGTATAATTTAGTGAGTCATTATAATACACATAATCAGTTTTGATCGATCGAAAGATTGTCGAAATTGTTTTCGTAAAAAACATCGTATGATTTTTGTAACGAAAATGGTTTTCTGTTTTCAGTATCACCATGTCGTATTCTATCAATAGACGGCCTTTGTTAGGAGGAGCGTCTGATAGTGAATTCGAAGATGATTTAGAAACGGAAGTTGACGACCCAACTGTTTCTGTCCCAGATAAGAAACCATTTTTGAAACAACATGACCCTCATGATAGGTAAGAGTCTTTTATTTCAAATAAAACGATAACTTATGTTTTTTCATTCACTGTCTGTTTTAGGTATAATCTTGCATATATAGTCTTTTATTTACTTGGCATAAACACATTGATACCATGGAGTTTTTTTATTACTGCTGACGATGTGAGTAACATATATCTTATTACTTAATTCTATGAATAATATCATGCGTATTTTTATTTTGTAGTATTGGATGTACAAATTTAGAGAAATATCAGAAAATTCAACGAATCACATGAACTATACTCATGTAGAAAATTTGGAAAAAAGAACTGATTTGCAAGCCAGTTTTACATCCTACTTAAGTGTGGCAAGTGCGTTTCCAAACACACTTTTCTTAATTATAAATGCATTCATTAGTAAAAGGCGAGTAAAACTATTTAGTTATCGACAGAATTGTGGAACTTTCGCAATTCCAAGTTATATAATAAGATATTTATAATTCTAGAATTCCACTAACAATACGAATGGTGGGATCTCAGTGCACAATACTATTGTTGTTCATTATGACAACAGCATTTGTGAAGATAAACACAGATATGTGTATGTTATAGATAACACAAGAATTTTATATGGCATCTAAAAAATTTTCTATTGTTTTTCTAAAGTAAGAAATGTATTTTCATTTTAGGGCAAAATACATTTTTAACAATTACCTTGACCACAGTGGCATTCGTGAATGGTATATATTTATATTTAAGGTACTGGAAAGTACTCCAATAGTTACTTGACAATAAACATTTGCTTTGCAGCTGCAAGTGCAATATTTGGAGGTAGCTTAATGGGAATTGGTGGTCGTTTTTCCCCAAAGTATATAACTGCTATGCAAAGTGGCCAAGCTCTAGGAGGAATTTTTACAGCCATAGCAGAGATATGCTCATTGTGGATTGGTGCTAGTCCTGTACTCTCAGGATTAGTTTATTTCATCATTGGAGATATAATTTTGTTTATATCTTTGGTGGCATACATTATATTAGAAAAAGCTGTGAGTAAATTAATCTAATGAATCATTTGTGTAGCAGCTTTTATAATCTATGATAAGTAGCTTATGATATTGATTCAAACAGTAAATAAATTGTCTTTGTGTAGGCATTTTTTAAACATCATATGTTGGAAAGATCAGCTGGAGCATTAGAAAGAAATTATACTGTCACTGGAGAAGTGGCTTTTCCTCAGGGCACTACAATTTCTTATATCCGTATTTTAAAAAGAATTTGGCCATATGGTGTTAGCTTATTTTTGGTATTCTTTATATCTCTGTCTGTATATCCAGCAGTTACTGTATTAGTGGAAAGTCAGTACAAAGGAAAGGGCCATGCATGGAATGGTGAGTTTAATTTGATACAAATATAAATTTCAATGATTAATACTTTTCAATATACATTACAGATATCTATTTTGTTCCTGTGGTGACTTACCTCATTTTTAGTATGGGCGACTATGCTGGCAGAATATTGTCTGGCATTCTTCAATGGGTTCGTATACTATACATATTATTATGTAACATACATATTTCATTTCCATATCTTTTATCATTAATATCGCATTGTTTTTTTTAGCCAAAAAACAAACCGTGGATTGTCATGTTTTTAAGTTTAATGAGGGCGATCTTGGTACCTCCGCTTATGTTTTGTAATGCTCAACCAAGACACCATCTTCCTGTTTATATTAAGAACGACTTCTCTTATATTTTATTAACTATAGCATTTGCCATTAGTAATGGCTATCTGTGCAATCTAACATTTATTTTAACTCCTGCGTAAGTATTGTAGACTTTACCAAAAGTACTTTATGCTTGCTTATATTTTTAACACAATTCTTTAACAGGGTTGTAGAATCTCAAGAAAGAGAGATTGCATCTGCTATGATGGGAGCTTTCCTTGGATTAGGATTAACATCAGGTGCTACTCTCAGTTTAGTCATGGTGAAAACACTTTAATCTGCAGTATTAAAAAAAATACAGATACTACGCAAGCGTTGATCTCACTGCCGATTATACAGTTGGAGACAAATAGGACCACAGGACCCGGAGTCCAAATAATATTAAACTGACAAGTAATGACGTTACTTGATATTTCGTGACAAACTTTATAAATGTGACGGTTGAGTCATCACATTAAATTATTTTCTACACGTTCTTCGTATGAATTATGTACTTTATATTTAAACATTCCATTAACGTATAAAATGTTTTTAGCATACAATAAAGATCGTACGTTAAATTTTGTCACAAATCTGAAATACTACGTAAACATGCATAAGGAATTAACTGATAAAAGATATAGAATTAGCGGTGATACGTTTTAAGAATGCATTTAATCTTAAGGATTCGGAGTACAATAAATTATAACGTATATTTTAACATTCGTGAAAAATAATTTAAGAAATTTCTTAGATTGTAGTAGAATACAATATTTTCTGACTAGGTACACATTACTTTTCTAACACAAAGTATATTAATTTGTATAATTGTTCAATTCTAATGCAAAACAAACGAGTTTTCTAATTTCAAAGATTCGTCAGTTGGCATGCTCGCTTATTGGAGCAAGCATGAATCTCATGAAGGGTATTGCTTATTTTTACTAGTGAGTGGAACAAAAACAACACTAGTAAGCGACTTCTTCTTAATCTTTCCATCCATTGCCTTATCAATTTGTACTAATGTTTGATCAGAATTCTCTGGACCCATTGGTAACACCAGACGTCCTCCAGGAGCTAGCTGATCTATCAGCTGCAAAGATAATATACCGTGAATTTGACAAATATTGATAGAATCAGGTGGTTGAAAAGTTTCCTTACAGCCTGTGGCATTTCCTTGGCTGCTGCTCCCACATGAATAGCATCATATGGTGCTTTCTCAGGGTATCCTAATCTTCCATCTCCAACTAAAACATTGCATAGTATTTAATGTAGTAAAAAATGTATGGTTCTAACATATTCATATCAAATAGCATTTGAATCCCATTTACCAACTAATTCAAGACGACCGCTTTTGAGAAGTTCTGGTTTATCCCTTCTAATATTTTCTTCAGCAAATGCTTTAAGTTCAGGAATATGATCAATACCCACAACTGTTCCATTTGGCTCTAACATCATTGCCATGCATGCACTCAGATATCCAGAACCAGATCCAACATCCAATGCTTTCGCGCCATTGTGTAATTTGTCTTCAAGTATCTCCAAAGCATACGCATGCTAAAGTGTTTTAATTTATTTGGTTACATTTATGCAACAGATGAACATAGGAAAAGTACAATATTTAAATATGGCAAATCTTAGTGAAATTTCATAGAACTGTACCATATGAGGAGCACTTATGGTTGCACCATAACCAATCCCTTGTGGAGAGTCAACATATGCATAAGAGGGATGGGTATAATTTCCTCTGTCTACAGCAGACATTGCTTCATAAACTCTATCAGATTTAATTATCCTTGATTCTAACAGAAAAATAGAAATGAATATCGATATTGTTGCTTATACTTATTTGCAATAATTCTTTTGCAGTACTTACGTTTAAGATGTTGCACAAGTTCTTTGTTATTTGTTGCACGAAATCTGCCGGACCAAGCCATTTCATACGCATTCGCCGAAAATAATAAACTAATTAGTACGAAAATAAAGTATGTTGTGTAGTGGGGCTGAATTTTGAGGCCGTGTGTTACGACTTTTTAAAACGCCGGTCAACCTGTCGTTGCGAGTGTTCACAATACAATTGAACGTTGGCGCAACAAAGTGTGTTGACGCCTTTATAACGAAAGGAAAGATTGACTGTACTTTACGATTACAATATGATAAAAATTGTCAATGCAATTGCACTGTAAACGTAGCCTATTAGCAAGGTTCTATAGAAACAGAATTTCCTGATTATCCGTAATGTTAGTGTCAACGTAACTGTTACGTCGACTGTTGCAAGCGCGAAACTATTTCGCGACCGCGTTAATGTATGCTTTGTTTTCGCAACAATCGAGAAAATTGAACGCGCAGAAATAGATTGACATGTATAGATTTAACAAATTGCAATTTCGTAACTTATCAATTAAACTGCACCGCTTGTTGCATCGTAACCTGTCATGCTGTTATTATTATGATCTGTTAAAACAGAAACGAGGTGCACAACTAGATCTACCACCTTATTTGATTTCGTAGCTCAAAGTTGATCACTTCAACAATCCACGAATTCAAAGTCTGACAAGGTGTAAGAATAGACCAGTCTCACTATACATAGGACCCAAAAGACCGACAATTTTGGCAGAGCGGTTCTATTGGTATGTACAATAGATCGCCAAATGAATAACTATACAAATTGAATGAACTGCAAAAATGTCTGCGTAATTATTTCGCGCCAATTTTTATACAACATTTCTACGCAACTTATTTACGCATGTCGTATAAGAATGCGCACAATGCAGCGCAAAATAAGATGCGCAGTAAACCTATAGGATAAATCTGCGCGGAGATGGTACACCAAAAAGTTGTTATTTCACTTCAGTCTTGTAATATTTAATAATTTTAACTATTTCTATTGATAATTAGTGCATCTGCAAGATTGACAAAAATAATATGGACCTCGTGCACACCCATAGAACAAGTTCCAGCAGAATTTATAGTAAACTAATTGGTTATTTATAATTTTTAATAGATTAGGTTATGTCAATATTTCTTCAGTTGAAAAATCATTTTAAGAATCCGGTCGCGGTTCACCTAACTATTCTACTTACTATTATTACCGACCCTTGTGGCTTGCGCGGATTGGTGTTGCATTGAATACTTTCTTTTGTTATTTTCCAACTTCCATGGTTTTCGTTTTCAATAGATGAAAGAAACCTCCAGTAAAAAACGAAGAGCACGTAGGAGACGGGCCGGGGTGAAGAGAAGCGCAAGAAAACTCCGTTGGTTAAACATACATGAACCAAACCTTTAATAACAAACGTAGAAACCGTATGAGACGGGCCGGAGTAAAAAAGGTTGCGAGAAAACTCCGCTGGCGCAATCGCCATATTTTGGAAGTGGGAAGTAGAATTTCAGAGGAAACTATAAAACACATTTCTCCACCAAATCCCCTATCCCATCAGATTACGACCCAGTTGAGTCAGGAGAATCTGAATTCCAAGATTCATTAAGAGATCCAGATGGGTGCATCTGGGACCCAGAAGAGTTCGATCTGTCTATGCTGTAACCTTTAATAATAAAAGTCTCAGTTACATAAATTAACGTCCTCGTTATTTTCGGTTATCAACAATAAATCCCATAACTAATAATAAGTACCTTTAAATATCCTGAGCCGTAGCCGGTGTATGCAGGTAGGCTCAAAACCTACAGATAGCCTCCCCTATATTAGAAAACTAATGTATTTCTCGCTACCCAAGCAAATAATCAACCATTAGTTTTCATCAATAATAATAGTAAGTAGAATAACTAATCTACACTCAATAGAAATTCAATTGAAAATTCGCGGCATTTTTTAAGTAGGTCAAACAACAGACTGTCGATAAAAATCTAATGGTACAATCGAGCTAGGAATATCAATCTATTTTCGCTCATAGTTTATGGTTTATAGTCTGGGAAACAATACAGAAACTACATAGTATATAGACATTTATTTCATTTCTTAATCATTTTTATGAGTTGACAATAATAACACAGACGAGATGTAAATGTACGACACATTGTAAATTTCTTCAGTTTCAAAAACTGAAGTTTCAGAAGTTCCATTACCATTTTCCTGTCGCGGTCATCATTACCGATATTTCAGAAATTTAAGCTTCTTAGTGAGAATCGAGTATTACGTATACCTCATTTGCATATTTTTATTTTTTTTTGTCATTTCAAATATTAAAAAATTAAAAGAATCATTTTAGTCATTGTACAGTAAAGTAGTCCGTTTAACATTTAAAAGCAATTCAAGTCGTTTAATCCAGTTTTCAAAAAGTCATTGCATCTTAAAAAGTGTCACATAACGAGCATCTGTTTTATCGGCCAGCGCGAACGCCGTTTCAGCCATCTGGCGGAGAAAATGCGTTCAAACAGGGCGTACTCGCTTGATTGCGTCATAAGAGAAACTGATTTTTCTAGGCAGTCGGCCATGTTGACTCGCGCGTAAGAACATTGAAAGCAGTCCCGTGTACGGTGTGACAGCGGCTCGTATTTAGATGGTACGTCATTATTGCGAGGATTCTCGGAGACGTTTGAGTTTTCCATGAGCTGTGATTAGTTTTCGCACGAGGGATTCAACGATAACAAGGTAGGCAATAAAACATCTTATGTTGCGTGAGGGGACTATTTGAAAATGGTGCGAGTTTGGGCCGTGGCCGCATCCAGCGTCGCCCCGCGATTCGACAGACCTGTTTTGTGTTCGTAGCCGTCGGCAGAATTGGAACGAGAGTTGTTTACGTGCTCGCTGGAGGAAGTTCTCCGTTACTCGCTCGAGAGAAAAAGTTAGTCGGTGTTTTGCAGCTTCGTATGTAATATTTCGTCGTAATTTTTGTTCGATCCGCGCGATTTTTTTCGCGTGCCATAGTGCGTTATTTCGGGGAAGATCGCGTCTACATCCATAGGTAAGTTTATTACTTTTCTGATTTCACCTAGAGCAAGTTCGTGCGTGACACGCTTCAGCAAAGTGTTAGTCGAATTTTCGTCGGATTCTTTTATTCAGACAAACGACGAACGGTACGAAATGTTCGTGTGCTTTCGAATTTTCCAACGATAGGATCGAAACACGACGTAAATATATACATCGATGCGCATATCTATAAATGGGAAAGTTTTGCGACGGTAATGCGATTTCGATTGTTAACCTCGACGTGACCAATTGTTACAGAACATTTGGAAAATATTAATCGCATGAGACGTCACTGTGGTATTCACATAACCTACAGTAAAATCAACCGAAGTAAATACTCCAATGTTGTATCCACGGTTGCACGTATTCGATTACTGGAGGCTGTGTAATACAAAACTATTGTGTTACAAGTTTGTAACTTGTTACGTATATTGTTGATCAAGTATTCACGGAAACATCTGTTTGGCCCGGTTTGACAGAACTTGTTTAATGTATCGTATATCGTACTTATTCTTACAATTGCATGTACATTACAGCATTCAACGTGTTTCCACGATTTTCACAGGAATTCGATAATTTTTCATTAATGCGATCCGAACATTTCTGCCAGAGTAGAATCGGCGTAGTCGTGATCAAACCTCTCGATATCTACATTCCCCGCGTACAATGTATCATATTTCGTTGAAGAGAGAAAGAGGAAGAGCGAAAGAGTGTATCTCCCATTCTCTTGAGTCAGTCGAAGGCATAAAGAGACGCGCAGAATCCGTTAAAAATGAAAACGGAAACAAATCGAAATACCGGCGACGCGGTGGATACAACCGACAAATTTGACGCGATGCTGTCTCGGTTTTCGTAAATTCATTTCTGTCATTCCTGCGTGTACGACCCTGAGGTGTTCCTGCGAAGTGTGCCACACGCTCTCTCCTTATATATTCGAATCAGCCGAGAATCTATGGAATGATTTATCGTATCTAACCTTTTCAACTGTCTCTTAAATTAATCGAGTGTCTAATAAGGTTCAAGATCGCACCTGATTCGTACATATCGTGTGTCGCTTTCGCAGAGGTCGAAATTGATATATTCGGCGGCTTGAAATGGACCTGCCGCAGGCCGATAGTTCTGTCTAGGTTACATCCGTTGATCTTATTTCTTCTACATCTTATTTTTGCATCCTATTTCTGCTAAAAGAAATCACCTTCCTTAAGAGGTCCGTACGTAATCCGGATTTTGTCATACTTCTCGCGAACGCTTATTACGATCAATTAGGTCAATTATGTGCTTCGCCAAGGAGATGCCAACATTTTCGAAAGACGCATCAGCAGGGTCGCGCGCTTCTGCCCACTGACAATCGATAAAACAGTTTTTCTTCGCATATCTACCAGCGCTTTTAGCACTTTTCTCGGGAAACTCTCGAGTGTTTCGATTATTTAGTGCATCGTCCAAAATGTTCTAGACGCTAACCCATCTTCGAGAAAATTTTTGTTTATGCATTGTGGAAAGTACTGCCGCAGCTGAACTTCCATTGAAGGTAAAGATTTTCTATTCTATTTCGAGCAACCAATCGTTGCTGTTATTTTCGTTCGGCAATACAATTATTCTAATTGTGGATTGTTCGAGTTTTAATCAAGGGATTACTTCCGTGGAAAAACGGAGCTAAATAAAATTGAAAATCTAAAACGCGATCGCAGGAACGTTCCGTGCGAGAAGCTCAGAGATCAGGCAGGTGTTGATCGACCGGCGAATAGATAATATTGTGTATTCAAGATTATTATTACAAACGGGTGTAGGGTTAACCGGGACAAGGAAGTGTACTCATGGCCGT
This sequence comes from Augochlorella aurata, assembly GCA_028455555.1. Classification (NCBI taxonomy): domain Eukaryota; kingdom Metazoa; phylum Arthropoda; class Insecta; order Hymenoptera; family Halictidae; genus Augochlorella; species Augochlorella aurata. Next base: position 2,571,651 of record CM052156.1, on the reverse strand, counting down.
ATGTCCAGGGAGGTGTGGTGTTGATAGGTGCCGATGTCACGACATCACCGAAGTTATGATGAACTTGGGGGAGCATGCTCGCCGGTACAATAACGCGCCGTGTATTCGTAACGCGCCTTTCACCTACCAGGAACCTGCGTACTTCGTGAACTATGACACGAGTACCGCTGGGATTGCCTAACCCCTTTAGAGCCTGACTTCGTTTGCTCCTAAGATAAGTACCGATATCCGAGCTAATTTGGTCTACGCAATTAAACTACCCCTTGCAGATTTGACACGACTAAAACGTAAGGAACATTTCGTTCAACGGTATCTCTTAACATCACCCTCTACATTCGTATTCAAGCGATTGTATAGAAATTTCATTTAGCGTACAAGCATGCGTTTGCGTTTAGTGCAGATTGTGCGCAGACAGGACGAAGCAAATAGAAAAATGGCGGCAATAGAGAATAGGAACAGCGGATTTCGGAACCAAAAGAGGCGGTTAAATATCTCCGTTCGAACAATGATTCCTAAAGAAGCGATCAGATTACGTTGCTGGGTGCGCCTGATTGACTCGCGATCGAAATAGTCACTGTTATCGTCGAATTGATTGAGAAGGCTTTAGTTGTGAATTAGATTTTCGAAAACTGTGGGTAACATCTTTTGCTTTTAGTTGACAAGAATGTATATATTCTTTAAAGTTCGTTTTTTTCGCAGGAGACTGATAATTGACGCACGGAATGTTCGTCCCGGACAGGTGCACGCATCCTTCTCGAAATGACGGGATCCGTTCCCGTAGACGAATTAACAAATAGAATAATCAACGGTGTAAAAAAGACCGGAGATTCGCAGTAGCATAGAGAAACCACGGTCTCCCTGCGATTACGGCCGGCAAGCGTCCGTGACGGAAATATAAAAAGCACGGAAAGAAGAGAAAAAAAAGAATAGAAATCACGTTGATTACATGCATGATTTAATCGAGGCACGAGTGCGGCACAGTTACAATCCGCGAACACGAACGCAGTTATAGAACGTGCGGACTGTAGAGATTATATTAGCGAGAAATAAACGAGGAACTGGATGCTACAGAGATTCCTCCGGTACAATACTTTCTTTCGGGATTTATTGTAATATCGATCCTGAAAGTGGTAACGCGAGATACTTAGGAGCACCCCGTTAATCAGACTGTGACGATTCACGTGCGACTTTTCATCTGATTTACAGAAGCTCCTCGTTCCAAGATGAAAATTCGTATGGATATTTCCTTAGAGATTCTTCCCTTGTGAGTTGAGTTGAGTGTATGCCAGGACGTCGGACAGTTTGGTAGGTCCTTGTTGCAGTCCAATTTAGGCCAGATTAGACATACAATTAGATTATATCGGCAGCGCGATCTCCCTTGCGCATAGAGCTTGAATTTCAGATTGATTTTAGGTCCCGATGGAAATTTGCGTAGGCAGGATCTAGAATTAGAACCCACGACCCGGCGATAATGAGCATCTCGAGAGAGTCAGGTTGGATTAAACCATGAATGGAGAAAGTATCGCTCGGACACACCCACGCGCCTCGTTCGCATTCATCTTCCGAGTTTCGCATGCGGCGCCCGGCGCATTATCGATACTTCCGGTCTGCGGACAGAGACCGGTAGGGTGTACATAAACGGCTGCGAGGGAACAATAAAATTTCACATGAATTAAATGCGATGCATACGCGCGCTACGCTAACAGGTGTCGATGTCCCCTGTGTTTTAATTCACCATTACGAATTCAGCTTGATAACGCTATCAGTGCTGTTATCGTTCTATTCCCGGAATAGAAACGTTACAATCATCGTATATACCCGGTTACGCCGCAATCGGCGCACGAACAGTGATTATTTTCCCAAGGTAGACAATTTTTTGATCTTCCGTGCTGTTCAATTTAGGGAACGTCCTTTATTAGACGATCGATTGTAGCTAGTCGTTTGATAGCAATTCGTACAATTTGCTTTTTATTTTCCGCAGCACGCGATCTTTCCACGTTGTTGTGGGAAACGAGCTTAAGGATGATTTTCACGAACGAACGAACGGAACGACGACGCGGCGAGTCGTAGGAGCGGCCACGCAACGGGAACAAAACGATTTAGCCATGAAAAAGCAGAGCGCAATAACAACTCGCTCTCGGACTCGGTGTACGTACGGCGTGGCGTGCGTTACGGTAGGACACGGCCAATTATCTCGGTCCGCGCGGTGAAAAACTGCTCGTAAAACGTCGCTCCATTGTTATCCATTGTTGGATCGCTGCGAGAGACGCTCGACCGCGAAAAGAATGTTCCTCGTTTGTTATTTGTTCGCGCGTCCCTGGCGAAAAATCATCTGCAGTTCTTTTGCAGTTCGGAGAAAAACAGTGTGTCGCTTCTTCGGAGTCGGACCCGTGGAGCACTTTCAAGAGGATTAGGAACAATTCGGAGCTACTAGAGCTAGGATTAGATCTGTAAAGAAGGTAGTCAGTCAATTGCAATATTAATTGGATTTTGGACGCCCTCTCTTCGACCAGTTACATCCTCCACGGCTGGACCGGGTGACGATTAAACAGTACAAAGAGGAACTTGGTAAAAACAGGAAGAAGAAAGCGTATCGCTAGCGAAATCGGGCAGACTGCTCTCTATAATTGCCTCGTTGAGCCGGAGTGGCGCGACTATAGAAAGGGAATACAGTACTCGATGGTATCGGAGGTTCGCCGGCTCGCCAACTCCGCCCTTCGAATTGTTATAAATTATAAAGTAGTCGTGTGAGTCACGGTGTGTGCCACGATCGAAGCTCTACATACTCTATCTATCTCTTTCTCTCCCGATCTGTCGGTCGATGAATTTTTCAACCAGCGCAAGAAGCATTAACGGTACGCAAATTGATAAATAGTTGGGATATAATTGGAGGGCGTCGTTAACTCAATCCAGCCCCTTTCGCTCGAAGCAGGCCCGTCGCGGATGAATCCTAGCGTAAAACACGCGACTTAATTAATGCTGCGAACCTCTTCGGCACTTCCGGCTCGGTACTCGCGTATCGGCAGCGTGATTCGCGTGCCAACGCGTTGACCGTAATCACAGCAATTAGATAAAATCGAAACAATTTAGTCGATGGAACGCGAACCAAGAAGTCTATAGCGGGTCCAACCAGACAAGTCAATGACTACGAACAAGTGCGCATTGTGAATTGCACGTTTACATTGACTTACCGGTTCTATTGGACGGGCCACAGCTGAATAGCTCATAGGAAGCTCCGCTAAGAACGTATTGAAGAGTAATCTTGCTCGTTAACAGCGACGCTGGAGGGCCAGAAGGCAACTCGATCAATCGAAAACCACCCCCGCCCGCGGCGCGGCTGGAGGAATCGCGTCAGCATGAAAACGAGAGAAACCCGAGGAGCCCCGGGACCCTTTCGTGATTCTCCTGGCCGAGCAAACACCGTGATTCCGCGCGTTTTTTTATCGTCGGTTGCAGACGCGTCGCCGGTCGCTACCAATCAAAGGGGTTGCCGAGTGCGGGGGCGCAGGGGCTTTTCTTTTTGTCGTTGAACCCTTTCTTTCATCGCGCGTGCAGCTCGGCATTGAAACGCGGGTCTTCCGCGAGGGTTCGAGGAATCGTACAGGGGCGAGGGTGAAACGGGGCTGATACCGGGGTGGAGAGTTTTGCCGGAGGATTCCTCGACGCGTGAAATTAAAGGGTCTCGAAGCCGTGAAAACCGCCCCCGCAGATTTTCGTGGGCCACCGGGCTCTCGAGACCGACCGATTCCTCGTGTTCGCGCTCGTTACTCGTTGCTCGTTACTCGTTGCTCGCTCGTCTCCTTCATCCCCGCGTTAACGCGACGACGCGGACGTTGTTTCATTTCGCTGATTGCGGGACGGAATTTATCGCGGGGGCGACGCCAGCGATAATTCAGCAGGCAAACTGTTCTGTCTCCAGTTCTATCCCTTGCGCAGTGCTTAGGAATTCGCTTTCTGTGGTTTAAATTATTTTAGCGTTGTTTCATGGTATAATGTTATATTATAATACAGTATAACGCTGTATATAATCACAGAGTTATACGAGGCTGTTAATATTCTGGATCTCGGGGTTCCAGGGAGTTATGAATGCATAGTAAATTCTGTTGAAACATGAAAGTTGAAAAATCGAATTTTGACAACACGTTATTGTTTTCCAGAACTCTGCGGGCTGGAATCACGAGTGATTCATCATCTCTGTCTCTAGAAATTCCGCACAATGGTCGTCGTAGGTTCGCCTCGCTTCGAGATGGAGATACGTAATGGAAAACGGAGGAAGTTGGGCGGTTTTTCTCGGTCTATCGGTCTTCCGCAATAGCTGTTGCACGCCCACGTGAAAAATTGTCAAGCGTATCCGTTCGCATTAGATATGTGGCGTGGTGTCCGTCGATCGATCAAACAGGCCTCGAGACGACGGTACCCGTTGCCAACCCTCTGCAAAATTGTTCGATTAAGGGACAAGTCGCGCGTAGATCCCATGATAGCAAATTGACTCTCCTGCTCGAGAGGCCGCGCAAGATTCCGTTAACTGGAAAATACGAGCCAATAATGGGAAAGCCCCAGGCTGCCTCTCCGAGACTCTCTTGGGATCGAGACTCGCGGTCCTCCTTTTACCGGAAGACACCGCTCCTCGATTATCCACCCCGTACACCGTATTTATGGCGTTTAATCGCCATTAGTCCGCGCGCTACCCGCGCATTTCGAGGAGCCGCGTCTGCTTGTCCCTCAATTGCCATTACCATCGAGCAGACGCTACTCCATTGCCGATGCTAATTTATTCTTTTGATTTAATCCATCCAGCTACCCTCTCCGATGTCTTAGCAACAGTCAAAGTATTAAGAACAATCCCGCATCAATCATTTTCTGACATTTAAAAGTCAAACGTCACTTTTTGCGTCAATTCGCCGCAATTCCGCATTTCTTAAAAAATGCAAGAGAGGTTTACTAATTTGAAACGATGTTTCGATTTTTTAACAGTTCTGGACCGGAATCCACAAGCACACGATCATGATCACGATCTCGCCGCGTCGGTGCTCGTCCCGTGTCTGTGTACGGAGGCGTGGGCGTGTGCCATGGATCACGCGACCCTCGCTCACAATCAGCCCTTTGACACACGACGACCAAACGAAAGCCCACGCGTCTCTCTCTCTGAAAGGATCACCTCCCGGCGACGGAAAAACAGATTCTTTCAGACCGGCTCGGCCCATTCACCGCAGCTCTTTAAACTTTAACACCGGCGCAACCGGGATCGGCTTTTTCCCCACCACCATCATCCTCCGCCACGAGCTTTTACAATTTCTGAAAAATACTCATCCTTTTAGCAGTGTGTTGCTTCCCATCTCCGTTCATTTCTTTCTGCTGCTTCCAGCACACGAATTTGCAAGATGCCTTCTCTGCTGCATTTACCAGACGGTTTCAAGAAGCCATCCGCAGCTTCTACGCGACAATCTCAAGCTCCCTTTATGTCTGGGTTAGACGGATTCGCGAACCTCTAATCGGACACTCCGAGTTCTGGAATGCCGGCGATCTTCGAAACGGGAATCCAGTTTGTCTCCGCGGGGCTAACTCGATTCATAGCGTTAGCAACGCGTGTATACTGATATTGGCCGTCGCGTCATCGCGCTTGCTAATCGGCGTATTACTTCATCGACGCTGTGGCCGCGGCAAAGGACGTCTGCTTCCAGCGATGACGACATCCTATCGGGTGGAATCTCTTGTTTGCAAGAATGACTGTCCCCTAAAATCCAGCTAGTTCTCATGGATTTGCGATTCCTCTGCCGAGGATAAACATTTTTGGCTTGGAGCGCAGTCGAACAGCCTAGGATTGCCTGAGTTTCGGTATTTTTATTCGATCGCGGGTTACACAACCTGGTCCCCGTAATCGCCGGTTACGTAGTCCGGTGCAACAAGCTGCATTCGTCGGTGAATTGGTCGCTAAACAATGATTTCCGTTCCGACGACACTACGATTCCCTCTTTGTGCCTCGGTTTCGTGAGTCACGCGGGCCGAACGCATCTAAAAACGGATGCTGTTCGGTTCTTTCAAGTCTAAATCAAATTCAATTTTTCGATTAGAATTGTAGACTGTAATTATAAATTTTCAGATACGACAGATGAAAATCAACGTAGCTGGAGTAGTAATCGCAGGCCAAACGTCTCAAAAATAGCAGAGATCTTTTGTGAGGTTCAGCTGTATGAGAAGTCTTCGGTTGATCCTTCGGACGCTTTCTTAACGATGGTACTCGCGTGGTCTTATATCGAGTAAGGGCCAATTTATGACTTTGTTTTCCTGCAATCGTATCTAGAAAAGGAACCGTGATGGCGTTCGTCGAGGAGAGGCATTAATGCTGTTTGAACAGCATCCCGTACGGCTTTGATTCCGTGCAATTGAGGTTGAATTACTATTTGCCCGGGTGTGATTGCGTAAGTCGCTCACGCTGGCTGAACCAGTGGACAGGCTCGATTTGAATAATCCCCTGGTGTTCGAAGCGTGTCGGTCAGGGTCGTTGTAATTTCTCCGCGTTTCTTTCACCGTTAGGCCGTTGCGCGTTTCTTGAAATCGAGTGTTTGTCGTCCCCCACCTCCCACGCCTCCTTTCACCGGATCGATGCAGACACGTATTTTTATAGCGGCGTCCAATAATACCTGGTCGCGATATTTTCAGCGCGACGCCGGTAAGAAATATCGGCGCTTCATTGGCTAGGTATCGAGACGGTCGGCATTTATACTGCACACTGGGCCAACGACCTGCGCGGATGCACGCTTGCATTCGACGCGGCTGCAACCTGTGGCCAAACTCTTTTCCACGATTTCTCAGTATTTTCGGAGCTTTCGTGTTATCCTCGAGGCGTAGTATCCAAGCATCGGTGCTTGTAGGAGCAGCCAAAGAGTCTTTGAAGTGCCAGAGTAGCCTGGGTGTGGTCTAACGCGCAATAAATCAAATAATTGCAACGAAAGTAAGAATAACCGAGCGGCGGTTCTATTGCAGACGGTCGTCAAGTAAATCTTTAAGTATTATGCAACTCAACAGGTCTGCTAGACTATCGATTACCTCTCGGGCTATCGATATTGCTCTCATTTCCGGGGAGTAGCTTTCCTCGAGGCTGTGTCTCGCATCCTGGACTGCATTTGCCCTTACACAACCAACCAAAATGCATAAACGCTACAGGAAACCGTAACTGCATGTAAGAAGCAACTCGCGCCATTAGCACTCTGGAAATTGACTGAAAGGTGCAACATGTTTACGCACTTCGCGAGGACCTCGCGACGCGAATTAAGTTAATGAACTTGGAGCAGTCGCCGCGCTCCTTTCCCGCTGATAGCGAGACACGAGCCGCGCGGTTTACCAAGGGTACGAGCAACACCGAGAGTCAAGCAAATATTGATTATTTCTCTACATGGCACCGTCCAGTCTAGACAGGATCTATACCCGAATACACTAGAGTGGCACGCGATCATTCTACGAGGCGGCAACGTGCGAATCATTGGGGAAATGAGCTCGTTAACAGCCTCGACTGTTCTCTCGATAACGATTTTAATAATGCGTCTGATTAACCTTTGTTTTTTCAGCACAGGGCTGGGACATGCCGGAGGAACAGAAGACTGCTGGCGGCCCACCGGAAGTAGCCGCGGAAAATGGGACTGGAACGAACTCACCCACGAAGAGTCCAGTTAGCAGGGGCAAAATGGCCGTGGCGAACATCACTCTTCTCGATGGGACCGTCAAAGACTTCCACATCGACGTGAGTTCTCTAGGATAATCATCTTTGAGCGTCGAGTATCGTGAATTCTAATCGAATGAATCCTTTACAGAGAAAAGCGAAGGGCCAGGATCTTCTCGACATGATCTGCCAGAGCATGAATCTTCTGGAGAAGGACTACTTCGGCCTTATCTACGAAGACAGACACGATTCGAGAAACTGGCTGGATCTAGACAAGAGGATTGCAAAGTTCATAAAAAGTACTGAACTCCTGGGTTGTCTCGCAAGCAGTGCGAATTTTCTTTTCATATTTTTGCAACCATTATGTGGCTGTATTTCACCTCCCGAAAGTGTAGTTGAAAATTCGCATTATGTGCAGGATGAGCTAGTTTCATTGTCTCTTACTCGCTATTGACAACGACGTCCGTTTTATTGCAGACGAACCGTGGAAGTTTAATTTTGAAGTGAAGTTTTATCCACCGGATCCAGCTCAATTACAGGAGGACATAACGCGTTATCAGTTATGCCTCCAGATACGAAACGACATTATCACGGGGCGATTGCCGTGCTCGTTCGTAACCCATGCCCTTCTCGGTTCATACTTAGTACAATCCGAGGTTGGGGATTATGATTCGGATACGCACGGCCGCACCTACTTGAAGGACTTCAAGTTCGCTCCGAATCAGACGCCGGAGTTAGTGGAAAAAGTAATGGACCTCCATAAAACGCATAAGTCAGTCTTCATTGATAATCCGATCGTTTTTTTTTCGTATCCAGTGAAGAGTGTTTTAAAAAAGAAATTAATTTTTAGGGGTCAGACGCCCGCCGAAGCGGAACTCCACTATCTCGAGAACGCGAAGAAATTAGCGATGTACGGCGTCGATCTTCATCCGGCCAAAGATTCCGAGGGCGTTGACATTATGCTAGGCGTATGTTCATCGGGCCTGCTTGTCTACAGGGATCGATTGCGGATCAACAGGTTCGCTTGGCCGAAGATCCTGAAGATCTCGTATAAGAGGCACAATTTTTATATAAAGATCAGACCGGGCGAGTTCGAGCAATTTGAGTCGACGATCGGATTCAAATTGGCGAATCACAGGGCGGCGAAGAAACTGTGGAAAGTTTGTGTGGAACACCATACTTTCTTCAGGTATGTTACCCAACAGAATAATCGTGGAGATGGAAGATATCATTGAAAATGCTTTTAGGCTCATGAGTCCAGAGCCTGTTAAGAAAGTAGGACTAATACCGCACCTGGGTTCCCGCTTCCGATACTCGGGAAGAACTCATTACGAAACGAAAAAGACACCTATCGATAGGCAACCCCCACAATTCGAGAGATCATTGAGTGGTCGTCGCCCGACTTCTCGCAGTATGGACGGTAACCATAGTTTTCCTATTCCTCTTTCATACTCTTTCGTGATTGACTTTATAGAAGAAATCGCTTCTTCGATGCAATTGCTTTACACAGCGTTAGGCGGACCTAAACAAGTCGAGAGTTACGGTTCTGAGCCCAGCAAAAGACACACAATGAGCTATGAACCGGAAATGATCCCCGATATGGAGCATATAGATCAACGGCCTAGTCCAATTAAAAAGCAAAAGGAAAAGGTAAAAAGAAAAGTGTATATATTTCTCTATCTACTTTTATTATTGACTCGATATAGTGATAGTTTGTAGAACGTGCATGAACTGTTCATGCAGACTGAGAGATTATTTCACGAACGATCGATCTTGAGGAATCTCTGATTTTTACCTGCGGTCTACGCTTTCAAACGAAACCGATTCTCTGAACTAAAAAGATATCCAACTAATTCAGTCATACCATAATCATGAGATAACATTTTGAGAAATGCCATAATTTAAGAATTGAGAAATTGTGGAACACCAATTGGATCACTCTGACAAAAGCAGGATAAGCCTATTTGCTAGAAATTATAGTACGATCACTGTACACTTATCCAAATTTAGTCATGGCATGTTAATGATTTCGATTAATAACATGATACCATGTATTAGGCGTGGTCGTATGCATTAGACATTTTAATATATTCGAAAATTGTTCAGGCATATAATTCAAATGCAAGTTAATTAACATTAGAGGTGATCGTAATCCTAAAAGCTTGCAGAGAAGAATGGTCGATACTGCGCCTTATTGGTACTGGAAAAAGTGGCGATCGTTAATTAACTTGTATAAAATTCTAAAGACCGGCAACATATCCCCATGCAAGAACCGTAGAAATTTTGTCAGAACGTGAACACATGGCATTTGTATAACTTGATTTCAATTATCACGATTTAGTGCTTCTTTATCATGAAAAAAAAAAAGAAAAAGACTAACTGACACCATTAACCTAACACCGGTAGCTCACACGCAAAACAAGTGCTGGAACAACATCCGCTAGCAGTACCAGTAGCCTGGAAGGAGAGTACGATGCAGATCGTGGCAAAAAGGTATAGAAATTCACCTGGGACCATTTTATCGTGCATTAACAGTTACACCTACCTCCGCTGGTCTTGTTGTATGTGACCATTTGGTGTTTTCCTCTATTCGATGCATGCTGCTATCTTTTTTTCTCAATTATTTTGCAAGCATCATACGGCCATCGCCTCAAAGCTAAATTTCATTCGAGTTTACCCCAACGGCAATTAATCATTCGCAGCGCAAGCATGTGTAAAGAATTACCGCAAACATTAATGCAAATTACCGCCAACGACTCTCATATAGAATTAAGTATATTTTTCAATCTTTACCGCACACCGATTTGTCCGCATGTAATAAATAACCATTGCGAGCGGCACGTTGTTGCAAGGAGTGCTATTGGAAGAGAAAAAAGAATCAGAGTACATAAAATATACAGCAGGAAAGTATGCTCGTCGCAACCAATTCTAACCAACGACTACTATACATATTTATATATATTTATACTAATTTTGAGAGCGCAGACCGTACTTAGTTGTCAAGCATGAAACATATGCCGACAGACCGTGATTTATATATTTATAAATATATACTGTGTACAGTAGATGGTAGCTTAGCCGATAGAGTTTTCATTCGTGCTTATTGCATGAAGCGATGTGTGACTATAAATTTACTTATAGAAACCGGTCGGAGGAATCGCGGTCCTACCGCCCGGTGGTCTATCTAAGAAGAAAAAGGATAAGCAAAACGAGAATGAGAAGGAGAATCATAACGATCTAAACAACTCCGATCTGATTAACGAAAACGCTGTTCTCGACAGCAACGACATAAAGTCACCCAGTAAAAAAGAACTGAAAAAGAAAGACAAGGAAACGCCCGAGAAAAAAGATAAAGAAAAGAAAGAGAAAATAAAGGTAAGTGCTTCATGTTCAAGGTATCCACGCTGCTACAACAGCGTGTATCACTGATTACGGAAAGAAAGTTAGTCGTTAAAAGGATGATAATCATATTATAACGATTACGTCGATAGAGCTCTTCGCATTTCAAGTATACATCCAAAGTACAGACATATGCACGATCGTTAATTTGTTCTAGTCAGAGAAAAATAGTAGTTTCTACTTAGCTCTGTTAGTTTCTTTTGTGATATATTTACAACATAGACAGAGCGAGTCTCGAGAAATCGAATCGTTCAATTTCTCGCGGCTTACCCTGTGCATTAATAGGTACAGTGGATTTAAAAAGTTTGATACATTCAGATATGCCTATTTGCTTCAACAGTTCTTTTTATCCACTGTATATAGCATGTTTCTGGCATTGCATGTTTTTGTTTATTACGAAAGAGTCCTGTCGGTGGCTTCCTATTTGGCAAAAAGGAAAAGGATTCGAAGCAGAAGAAACAAAAGAAGAACAAGGAGCTGGAAGAATCTCTGGAGAAGAGCGATACGGAATCGAATCTCTCCACGTTGGAGAAGCAGACAAAACCTTTAACGGAGACCTCGAACATCGAGAAGCCGAAGACCGGACCGGAATCGCCGCAACTGCCTAGCTATACCAAGCCGTACGACTACGAAGAGACAGAAACCTCTCCGACGAGGAAACGGTTCACACCTCACGGATTCTCGTACGAGGACAGACCGGCGTCACCTGGAGTGCAAAGTCAACAGTCACCGACTGCTGCGAGTCGCAAAGCCACGGGTTTAGCCTTTAATTATGCTCCCGGCGAGGAGAAGAAAGTGGCGGAATCAGCAGAAAAGAGAAAAACCAAAGAAGCGGACACGGCTAAACCAGGATTAAAGACTCCGGGTTTGAATTACGTTGAATCGGCGGGATTAAAGGAACAACAGAAAATTGCTGTGCAACCAGAAGCTGGCAAGGACCCGTCAACAACCCTGATCTCCGCTGAAAAGCAACAAGAACAAGCTGATCGTCAAGCCAGCACGGTTCCGCCACCGGTTGCAGAATCGAAACCAGAGTACCACATTCTGCCGTTGCCAGATGGATCGAAAGTTGTCGGAGGTGTGATTTATACCAAAGATGGTAAACCGCTGGATCAACACAGCCTTGGTCCGGACAATAGCAGAGTAATCAATGGAAAGGTTTGCACGAAGGATGGACAGCCGATTAAAAAAGCAGACTTTGGTCCCCACGGGATGTACGTTCACAACGGTGTGGTTACTACTAAGGATGGCAAGCCGACGAGCCAAGGAGTGCTGGGTGTTGAAAGGAACTTTATAAAAGACGGCATTATCTACGGCTGCGATGGACAAATAGCTGAACAGCATTTGTTGGGACCGGACCACACACTAGTCAAAGATGGTAAAATAGTGACGAAGAATGGTAAACCGGTACAATATTGTAAGCTAGGCAGCGACGGGACGTACGTTAAGGAGGGCCTCGTGTTCTCTGTTGATTCGAAACCGCTGACACAGGGCTCCTACGGTATTAACGAAAACTATATTGTTGCTGGTACAGTGTTCGATAAGAGCTGTAAACCGTTGAGTCAAAGTGCGCTTATACCGGATCAAACTTACATCAGCGACGGTCTAATCTGTGGAGCATCGGGCAGCACTCTGGGCAATGGTGTTCTGGGACATGAAAGCCATTACATTGCAGACGGAAAAGTTTATTCGAAGGATGGTAAACCGGTGAAACACGAATCTTTTAGCTCAGACGGATCCGTCATAAAGGATGGCATAATCTACTCGAAGGATGGTAAGTTCTTGAATCAAGGATCTCTGCTTCCTTGCGGTGCTCATTTGAAGGATGGAAAGATCGTCGGTAAGGATGGAAAAGCGATCAAGCACGCATTCTACAAGCCTGATGGAAGCTTCGTCAAAGATGGTATTCTGTATGGCAAAGACGGCAGGCCTCTGAGCCAGATTCCACTGATAGCAGACGGAAGTTACATCAAAGAAGGCGTTGTGTACAGTAGCAACGGTCGGCCATTGTCGCAGAATCTTTTCAAACCTGACGACACCGTGATCAAAGATGGTGTAATCTATTATGCGAAGGGAGCGACGTTGACGGACGCTTCCCTCGGACCGGATGGGATGCTGATCAAGAACGGAAACGTGATCGGGAGAGACAGTAAACCAGTGAAACAGGAATCGTTTGGCTCCAATGGAAGCTATATAAAGAAAGGTGTTGTTTACACAAAGAGCGGTAAACCTTTGAACCAAGATTCATTGGTGCCCGAAGGCGCGTCCATTAAAGATGGTAAGTTATGTTCCAAGGATGGGAAAACGTTGAAGTTCTCGTACTTCAGGCCGGATGGGAGTTACGTCAGAGATGGTCTCGTGTATGGGCTGGATGGAAAACCTTTGAATCAGAGTGCGGCTCTTGCGGAGGACAATTACATTGCTAATGGAGTGATCTTCGACTCGAATGGCATACCTTTGAACAGAGACATGTTTGGATCCGATGGTTCCTACGTAGCCGGTGGTATAATTTATGGAAAGGACGGTAAAATAATATTGGACGGTGTCTTCGGACCAGACGGTAACATCATAAAGAATGGGTTGATCATTGGCAGGGATGGGAAATCATTGACACAGGACGACAAGGGGCCAGACAACTTAGCAGTTAAAGATGGAAAGATCGTCGACAATCAAGGAAATCCTAAGAATATGGCATCCCTGGTTCCTCATGGTTGCTACATCCAAGATGGAGTGATCTACGATAAGAACCAGTGTCTGCTGAAACAAGGAGCATTCAAACCGGATGGCAGTTACATCAGAGACGGCCTTGTGCATGGTTGGGGCGGGCAGTTGCTGAATGCTGGATCAGCATTGCCTAGTGGCAGCTACATTGAGGAGGGTAGAATTTATGGAAAGGATAAGCAGCCTCTAGACCACAGTTCATTTGGCTCCGATGGCGGATATATCTCCAACGGTATCGTGTATGGTAAAGACAAGAAACCTCTCGGTCATGGAACATTTGGCAGTGATGGTAGCTACATAAAGAATGGCCTGATACACGAGGCAAGCGGGAAGCCATCGAATAAAAAGCAAACGGTTATTACCGTCACGTTGGTGCGGTACGGATTAGTGTGCGGAAACGATGGTAAACCTTTGAAATACGGTAATTTCGATTCGAATGGCAGCATCGTTAAAGACGGAAGGATTTACGATCATACGGGGCAACCCCTGAATCAGGAAATCTACAAAAATGACGGTAGTTGTGTCAAAGATGGGCTGATACACGGGACCAATGGAAAACCAGCGACGTATGGTTCGTTACCTGCGGAAACTAGTTTCATTAGGAATGGAAAGATTTTTGACTCGAATGGACAACCGCTAACTCAAGAAGCATTCGGCCCTGAAGGTTTGAAGGTAGTACAGGGTGTTCTAGTTGACAAAACGGGCAAACCCTTGAAACAGGCAGCCTTCGACTTTGAAGGCAATCTTATTAAAGACGGCGTTGTTTGTACATCGTCGGGTAAGCCCCTGGATAAATACTTCACTGTGGTTACCATTACTTCAGTACGAAGAGGTCTGCTGACCGACAAGGATGGCAAACCAATAATGCAGGCACCGTTTTCAAACGATGGTAGCTATGTTCAACATGGAAAGATTTACGACAAATCCGGAAAGCCGATGAATCAGGAAATTTTTGGGGAAGAGGGTGCGTTTGTGAAGGACGGAATGGTGTTCGCCAGTACTGGACAACCGTTGGATAGCGACACCATCATGAAGGAAGTACAAGACACCACGAAGAGTACTGTTTCGAAAGCAAAGAAACCTGCGATTCCAAGCATCGCTCCAACCATAGTGAAGACAACCACCAAGCAGTCGGTGGTGAAAGATCAGGAGGGTGTTACGCAAAATATAGAAGAGAAAATTGAGGATCTCACGCCCGGAGGGACAGGCCAAGTAACCGTGTCCACACAGATTAATAAGGTGATTTAATTTTGTCAAGTAACACGAGATATTCTAACCAATCACTTCTGCACTAACTAGAGAAGGTAAACGGAACAATCCGAACGGAAGGGTTGAACCGAGAAATGACTGACTTTACTTAGAACGCATTCAATTTCATTCTTTGTTTGTGCGTTCATTATTATTTGAACGTACCGTTTGATTTTTTGAAATATTTCTTGAAATATTCGTTGTAGCGTATTTACGAGTTTGACGATATGTATTGTATGTGTTGCAATAATGTTATCCTCAGTAGTATTTGTGTATCGCATGCTGTAACTGTGTATTGTCGATATAAGTTGCAAATCAAACGTACACGTATAAAAGCTGCAATCATCTTGAAACCAGTGCATAAGAAAGAAGAAAGATTTCATTCTATATACACCATAATATATATCTTGTATTCGTTTGAAATTTCATATGCACACATATTGTTCTGTTATTATGAGACACTAGTCACCTTGTAGTTGTATTTAGGCAGAGGCACCGGATGACGGTAGAGCTCCCTACATGACAGCGACCGCTGTTACCACGCGTACTGCTACCATGCACGAGGACCTTGAAAAGAACCAAAAGACCAGCCAGGTTTGTAAATTGTTACACAATACCGCTTTATTCGACGTTCGGTCGACGAACAAGAACTTCTTTACATGCACAAGACATTTGTTTATAGTGTTAGTGCGATTTTTTTTATAATTATTTTTGTCACATTAGGTAGAAGAAAAGACTGTAGCACACACAACCGCTACCAGCGCAACGAGACAGGAGCAGAGAGTGGTAACTCAAGAAGTTCGAACAACGAGCCACGTTCTTTCCGGTGAACAGGTAATTGCGAATTCTAAAGTCTGCGATAGCATACATAGCTCACAACTAATGGTTAAAGCATGTAAGCATTCACGGAAAATACCACATACCATACTTTTCGTTGATACCATCAGATTGCTGCAAAAATAATGGGTGTATCCCTTTCCCTTTGTCTCTTAAAAGAGAATGCAATCATTATTCTTGCTGCAATCTAATAACAAGGATACGATTCGAACGGATTGTGTTGTGTATTAGGTGTATAATTTACAATAGCCCCAATCGCTGCACATACACTTCAAATTATCTTATAATTTTACGAATACAAGCGTACTATCAGTAATACTCGATTCATTCATAATGCTGATTAATTGATAAAATTTAACCCATGCTATTTTTCGTTCCACATAACTTTTTTTTATTTATTTTTGTAATTAATTTTTGCCGGCTTGGTTAACACATTGCATGGTGTAGCTGTTCTTACGAAGGCTCAGTACATCCAGTTCAAGCAGCGATGATTCAGGTACTCCAATTGACCTTGAAGATGATCAACAGGCTTTCTACAATCAATATTATCAGGTAAATCTTCAAGGATCGTACAATTTTACTAGCGATTTTTATCGAAAGTTATCAGAGATGTTTCTTATTTCTGCGAGAGTACCTGTTCAAACGTAATTATGAGAACATTATAAGTTTCTGAGTGGATCTCCGTTCAGGTACATGTTTTTTCTCTATTCATACCGCACAATATAACATGTATTAAAAGCATTACTAAAAACTTAATAAAAATTGTCACAGAAGCGCTACTATTACTGCTGATTAAATTATTTATAATGTATTCGTCGCATTGGTTCTCATCAGTTAACATTCATCGATACTAAAAAATAACATAAACAGTTTAAAAAGTATAACATTTGATTATCTTGAAGGCACTGGTTTTAAGGTATTACCAATTAATATTTCATAAGTTTAACAAGAAACTTACAATACTTAAAACTGGTTCATCGTTTATCGTCTATGTACCTATTTAGCGCATTAATTGTTCTTTGTACATTGTAATATATCGTTCATGTTAAGTATCCTACTCCTGAAGAGTTGCTATTTTCCGTACGAAATAAATGCCAGTGTTCAAATCTGATTCAGGGCGACCCGGCTAGTGTTCTGGCAAGCGAGACACATGATGATAAAGGAGAACCAGAAACTAATGTAACAGCGACTGCTACGGTTCCACTGGTAGCAACTGAAACTAGAAAGGTAGCTGTTGAGAGTGAAGATGGTTTGTATAGCGCAACAGGAGAGATAGTCAGCTCTCAAACAATATCCAGTAAAACTCGTACCGTTGAAACCATCACAGTAAGATATTTTTTGTACTTGGCATGAACATCTGGTAGAGTATACGCTATTACACCTTCACCATTTTGATTTTAGTATAAAACTGAGAGGGATGGAGTCGTAGAGACCCGGGTAGAACAGAAGATCACGATACAATCGGATGGTGATCCCATCGATCACGATCGTGCTTTAGCGGAAGCGATTCAAGAAGCTACCGCGATGAATCCAGACATGACAGTTGAGAAAATAGAAATTCAACAACAAACAGCACAGTAATTAATCGACGTAAGAAGAATTCTGTAAGAAATGGAGGGCACTCATTGTCTAAAATATTTAATGCTCTGGTAAGTTAAGCTCTAGGAAATTAAAATGATATCCATTGTTAATATATTAACATGCACTCGTGTGACGCACGAGGAACAATTGAACTGATTATTTATATCGTCTAAATTAATATCTTTCCTGTAAGAATTGGAAATCATTGTTTCTTATGGCAAACGTTGACCACTTACATGAGCTTGAACTTGATTCAAAATCAAGTTGTTAGGAGAAGAAGTAAACATCTCTGATGATGTTTCTTTCTTTTACTGAGAAGTAAAATCGCGGTACCTTGTACCATAAACTGCAGTGTTCATATTCAGAGTATGTATTGTATACATACACGAAGCATAAATATATATTATACATATTATGTATACATAGTCATGTATGTGCGCGAACAAATGACGGTCTGTTCATAGTTAGAAAGATAAGAGTGCCCTATAAACTTACGTTTCGCAGGAAGTGAAGTATCACGTCCCTGGTACGAAAACTTGTTCAATATTATACTCGAAACCGTTAGCAATGATAAGCTTAAGTGTCTCTTTTTTTCATTCTTCCGCAAACATGCTTTCTGTTTCGATATAAACTTCTATTTTTAAAAAGTTCATCCATGAGCCTAACGTATAGTGAAGAACGAAAATAACTTTAAAAAATATATTACAGTTTAAAAATGTTTTGTGAAGTCGAAGATATTTAAAATGTATTATTAATATACAGATGAATTATACAACCATTATAAACATATATGTCTAACAGATACAAATACTATACGAACATAAACACAGTAACACACAAATTACACACGTAATGTGATTTTATGAATCTGTTGATACAAAGAAATTATTCCAAACTGAATATATGAAAAGTAATGGTGGAAGGTATATAGTAAATAAGTGACCGGCACACAAGGATCTTTCCTGACATCGCATTCATACGAATTAGAATTTAAATACTATAGCTTTCATGCAATACTTTTTTTATACTTTGATTATTTGTAACATAATTTTCTTTTTTAATCATTATTACATAATGTTTATCGTGTGACAAAGTCAAAGTCTTTTACATATAAAATATTAATATATACAGAAAGAAAAAATATATATATATAGATTTATATATATAGGAATTGGTTCAGCGATAGTCTACCTTGGCCGTTTCTGACCGTTTTAAATAGGAAATGAGCCTACAGCATTGTAATCGATCCTTGCAACGATTAGTTTTAACGGCTCGCCGCATCGATTCCTACGTATATATACATATACACATAAGACATTTGAGTTTATTTTACAGAAAATGTTTGAAATCTACAAAGTTTCCTCCGACTTAAAGTATTAGTATCAGCAATATAGCACGGAAAGAAAAATACATATTCGCATTGCTGTTACATACGCTTTTATTTAATAATTTAAAACAAACATTCGGAAACTGTGCAGATTTTCTTGGATTCTATAGTTTGAGGACGATAAGAGTTACTAATATAGTGAATATTGGTAAAATGAGAAAAGATATATATATATATATATATATATATATATATATATATCTTTGTGTGTGTGTAATATTCATACCAAGAGCTATGATGCATTGGTCAGCGTATGTGTCTAAATTTAGATGTAATTTCTGTAGTTTTAAGACTACAATGTCAAATAAGGTTTCGTTCATTCAATAGTTTATTTACTTTTTTTATGAGACGCGAGGAACTATGCTAAGGTTGAGAAAAGGCTGATAACCTGAATCTACAATAAAATTATTAAGATTTAAATCACCTTTTTTGAAAAAAAGTAAAGTTACATATAAATAAATTTATAAATATTAAAATGTACCGCAGCTTCGTATATTTATGTATGGTTGATATATATACTACATGTTCGACAACTGTGAACAAAGCATTAAGATATGCATATCTCACTGTAGGAGGCTTGTTTATACCTTTGTTCTCTAAAAAAAGCATTATTTAAATACCTGTTAATACAATATATGCATATATATTACGCTTGCCTTCTGCACAAAGCATTTATTTTGTAACGATAAATATTTTCTCGTGTTGATTATAAACTAATCTTTTTTACTTTTCTACCTTTTACATGAATGTAACTGAATCAAATTTTGATACATCCATTAGTTTCGGAGAGACAAGATAGATTTAGCTGTTTACGTTCGATATATCTTACTGAAGAGTAAGCGACTTCTTCAGAGTTCTGGTAACGTTAATTCATATATGATCATAGATATAGTTAAACTGGAACAAAGGATAATCATTGACCATCTACGTGCGAGCTGCATTTTGTCTTTTAAGTTTAGTTTGTTATACGCTGGCAGCTAATGTTTCAAATATAATGATTCATTAATCTCACCTTATTTCGTAGTATTAACTGATATTTTAAGATAATGCTCAACCATTACATTAATTAATTTTTTCTATTCCCAAACATTATTTGTGATCAGTTCGTACACAACATTTCAGAAGAAATTCATTTTCTACTTATATCTTTTATACTATGTAATATTATAATTTATGTACTCTTTCTTATCGTGTAATCTAACATTCCATGCTTAAAGTGACTAACAAGTTTGTATTGTAAATGCCTGCGTCATTTCAAAGTTATTTATTTAATTTTTCATAAAATTATCAGAATTTTATACTAGCTCTGCTTGAAGAAATTGTATGAATTCATCGAATTTGCTAAGCGCGAACAAACATTTTCTACATCTTACATCAGCTTCATAGATTTCTCTTCGCATTTTAGTTGGCGTATAAAACCAATCTTTAAAGGTATAATGTACATAAACCTTCAAGCAGTGTACAAATGTAGTTAATAGTATTTTGTACTTTGATATTTCTGTTGTTTATTCAGTGATAACGTAATGTTATAGTTTTATAATACCATAATTATAATATCATAATGATCCCTGCGCCAGGTCTGGGTTTTAGATACTATGCACGTATTTGTTATACTTAAATTAAATAGTTGTTTTCACCCGCATGAACTTTAATGTACTTTTAGTTCAAGTATTAAAAAAATCTGTTACGTTATATACATATTCGATTATACAAGTATCGCCTTAGTGCTAGAAAGTTGTACAAAATATTGTTGTAATTAGTTCGCCTTCAGCTTTTTGCGTATTTCGCCACGTATTTTTGTTCAGCGCAGTTTCTATTGTAGATTTTTATGTTTGTTTTGTACACGACTTTCCAGCATGCAGGCATTGACGAGATAGTTTATGTGGTAATTATTTAGTAGTATATACATATAAAATGACTAAACCTGAATGAAAATAATACAATGGATTATAAATAATTTTCTAAACAAGAATATTAATAAATAAGGACACATATAATCGAAAGAATCTGTTTCTTTGCATGCATATATGTATAATTTGTTGTTGTAACGTTATGAAAGTTAATAATGACAAATGTATTGAATGTTACACAAAAAACTGTTCTTTTATTTGATGGTGGGAGACAGCGTGATCGGTGGTAATTTAATAGTTTTGCTCGTTGTCAACGATCGTACAACGTGAGGCTGTTTGGTTTTAAGTACGTTGCTCCAGAATGGCCTTGGTGTCATGTGGCCATGTCGTATAGTTTTTGTACCTGGCGCTAAATTAGTTAAAACAGTAGAGTTAACGTATGGAATATATATATTGGTTTCTCACGCTGTACCTGTTTTCCATGATGGAAACGTTTGTGGTTGCATTTCGTTAATTGCTGACGAAATTGTAACAGATAATCTTGGACCTGGATGCTGGAGCATTGCCCTTGATATTGATTTTTTCAGTGATAGTGGTAGATTCAATGAACCTAGGAAACAAATTGCGATGACAAAACTATATCCACAATGTGTAAAGAATCTAATTAAAACACTACTTGTAATATCTTCATCCAATGTAATTCTAGAAGACATCTTTTTGCGGTAGAGGTGTTTCTCTATCTTGAATCTTTTCATAAAACATCGGCATACATCCGTAACTGTTTTCCCATTGAAGTTTCCTGTGAATATATATGATATTTATAAGTATAAATCGTAGATCTAAAATAAAACAGCTTAGCAATAAACATACTTATTGTATCATTATTTGCGATCAGGTTTTCTTTGTATCTGTAACACAGAGTTACAGGATTGCCTTGCAAAGACAAGTCTTTCAACGAGATTAAAGTGCTTATAGTCTCGGTGAGATCGTCGATATCTTCTAATAGATTATTTCTGGCATCTAAACTCTCCAATTTATGTAAATTCTTGATGTCTTTTAGAGACGTCATTTTGTTACCGGAAATATTAAGTACTTGTAAGCAAGTCTGAAAGGAATGTAACAAAAGGTTTTCACATGTAACTTTGCATAACATGATTATAATCGACCACTTACAGACAAAGTATGGACACTTCGTGGATCAAAGCACAATGATTCTCCGAGACTCAGTCTTTGATTTTCTATGTCTAATACAGTTAAGTTCCTTAAAGCTTCGAGCCCTTCCACTACAACTATGCTGTTATATCCTAAGTAGAGAACTTGAAGCTTGTCAAACGAGTCTAAATTTTTAATTTCCCTGATGGTATTATGTTGCAAATAAAGATGAGTCAGATTAGAGGCAAATTGCAAATTTTCTATGGTTGATATATTATTATTTTGCAAATATATCACTTTCAGGTGCTTGTAATGGTTAAAATTGCCCTACAACAGAAGAATCGTGGGTTAATTAGAATTAATATTTAATTTAGTATTGTTACTCTTCTGTCTCAAAGATTTCTCACAATGTTGCTTATAAACATATTGTTCATACGCAGATGAGTGGTATTATACAATTCCCGTTTCTTTACTCTTTTGCTAAGAGATTTGCTTAATAGTACTTGCGTACACTTTTTGTCGATGTACTCGGTTGTTAATCTCACCATAATTCTAAAATTTTATGAACCGGTTAAAGAAAAACACTGGTAGCTTTGCGATAAACATTATTGATCAAACATTAGTTGTAGTTGAAAAGCGCGCCCTTTATACCCGTGAGCAAGCGATTGCGACGCCTCTTGTGGAGAAAAAGTAAAGCTCCGTTCAGGGTCCGCACAGCGCCAATTAGTAAATGGCAAAACGCTCAAACTGTTAGTCAAAATCGACTATCGGTAATTTTGTCAACCAGTTTCGGCGTTTTGTCATTTACTAATTGGCGGTGTACATACCCTGATCGAAGCTTTTTAATTTCACCAGAGGAAGCGCCACTGTTTCCCTACCAAGCCATGTGTAATTTGTATTTTTGCCTGGTCAGAAAAATGGATGCTTGGAATGGGAAACCGGCGCGTGAGGGGCCCCTCATTTGATTTTCTCTGCCGTGTATATCACTGACATAATTTATGATATGCCAATTAAGCTAACATAATAATATCGAAATAATGACACTATATCATTTTGGAAACTGTTTAGCCTTAGTTTATGTTCCATATTACCTCACCTACAAATATTCCGGCTTGTAAGTAGGATCAAGAACTTTCTAACCTAATTGCAATTGCGGCTATACCTTTTAACGAAAATGCATTACGATGATTCTTATGTCTATAAATTTTCAGGTCTGAATACGGAGCTTTTTGGAAATGCATTCAAGCAGGAGGCATTTACATTTTCACTCAACTAGTAAAAATGCTGGCATTCGCCACATTCTTTCCTACAGCTGATACTGTGGGAGAAGGAGGCTTTGATCTTGTAGGCGTACGTATTTTTATTTTGTTTCTTTTGAGTTCAATTAAATCTCAATGACATTACTTTCCAGGAGTTCTTAAAATCTTCCATAGACTTAGCTGATTTAGTAGGAATCCTTCTAGTACTAAACAGTATTCCTGGTAAAGGGCACGCAAAAGTTTTAACAGCTGGAATTGGATGGGCTGGAGCAGAGGTACTCCTAACCAGATTCCTCTTACTGTGGGTTGGTGCTAGGGGAGCAGAATTTGATTGGAAATACATTCAAGAGAGTCTTGAATCTAACATTAACCTAGTAAATATCAAAATTGCTAAATTCTATGTTCAGTAACATGCTAGTTCATATATTTCATTTCTACTATGTAGGTGCAGCATATTACAACAGCAACACTTGTGTGGTTGTGGTCAAGGCACGATCTAAAACGTGGTTTGGTTCCTGTAGTAATTGGTATGCTCGTGCTCACAATTTATAGATCACTCATCTTGGACTTCCTAACTACACTTTTCCTAACTGGCCCATGGTTAACACTTATTGTTAAAGCTGTTACTACTTTTATCATAGGTACCACGACATTGCATATATATGCTGCTCTTGCTCATGCAATTGGTATCTTTTAAAACACGTTATGTTCTTTAAAAATGTTTTATTTCATGTTACATATTTAATAGGCAATACATTACATTTCCACATTTCAGACTAACATTACTTTATATAATTACTTTTACTTATACTTAAAAATCATCTGAAAGCAATGTATTACTGTACCTTAAGCTGGTTATTCTGGACAAATAAATATTTTAATATATGAAAGAATTAGTGACAATTTTAAACACTTTTATGAAACCGCTTAATGCATTTTTATTCACAATAATTAAATATACACACTAATAATTACTAAACAACTCGTTCAAAGTATAATTCAAATTTTTTACTTGAATCAACGGGCAAAAACAAACGTGTATATCGAGTAAAAATTTAGTAAATTTAACTATTGTTCCTTATCACCATTTAATATTGTACACATTCTTAACAACAGTCTTTATACATTTTTAACGCACGCTAGTCATTAGAACTACAAGAATATTATTAATAAGAAGAAGAAGAAGTGATGTATACAACGTATATAAGTTACTGAACTGGTGAAAAAGAATAAATTGAGAAAGTTATAGAACTGTTTTAATTTATGTTATGTATGAATTTTACTATAATTTTAATGTTTAATCATTCATCAAAATATCGTGCAAATGTTAATTTTACAAAAAGCAAAATGTTTCATTCAATACCTCTTATATGGAGAACGTTGCAGTCTTTTTGTTCTATGTAGATGACTATCGCTAACATTATCATCATCATCATCCCCATGGATATCACTATTTTGAATACACTATTCTATGGTATAAATGAATGCAAATAAATAAATCTTCATTACTAAACAAGTCGTTATCGACTTATATTCGCCAATTGATACTTCTTCTATTATAACTTGTAAAAGTAATAATCTCCGTATTTTATACTATTTGCCCCATAAATTCAGTATCAAAGTGTTCGAAGATGGTAGGATGATCATTGGATGGTGCCCATATCTTTACATCATACCTTATCCCACTTGTAGCAAGAACAGGAATATGCGGATGAGATTCCAAACAATTTGTCTGTTAGGAAAATATTCTTAAATATGTATCTACCATTTAATTATAACTTTACTAAATTGATGAAGGTACGTACAACTCCTCGTTTGTTTCCACGCATCGAATTGATAATCACTTCAGTTTCCTTATCCCAAACAAATATATCTCTACAGTCCGATCCAGATATAATGAATTCACTTTTCGGACCGAAGAAAGAGACCCCTTTCACTATAAAATAAATGGAAGTATTTTTACATACTAAGTGTACTCGTGTGTAAATACTCAGTTATATTACATAACATACCAGTAATAATATTAGTATGACCATCATAACTATGCACAAAATCTCCAAGTTTGGGTGAGACTGCATCAAACAAGTATATCAGTTCATTGGTATAACTTGCTAGAATTTCAGTTCCATTATAATTGTATACAGCACAAGTCACGAGCACGTTTTCGTAACTTTCAATCTGAAGTAAATAACAAATTAGTTAAACGTGAACAATGATAAAGTTCTACAGAGTGTAAAAATTCAAATACTACACTAGATGTGCAGGACAAAGTTTATGCAGCGGTGTAGACGCTTTTCGTCGATCGTAAATTCTAACTTCAGGTGCAACTCCACCAATACAGAATTCGTTGCTGTTCATAGGATGTGACTGAACGCTATACAATCTTACATTGTAGATACCATCTCTCACCACTGTCAATCTGCACAAACAACCTCTTGTACATTGTGAAGGAGGATAAACTACTTAAAAGGGTTATTTAAACGGTAACGTACTCTGTTGCTTTATTATCTCTAACATCAATGGACAGCACTTTAGCATCTTCACCGACGGATAAAACGACATGTGGCGTATCAGGATGAGTAGCTAGTTTATGAGCTGGTGCACTATGAGTTGCAACGTTACGAGATGCGCCATGATTCATATCTAATAGTCGTACTTGACCGTCACGAGCACATGTCATTAAAAATTCTACGTCGAACGGTAGCCACTTGGACTAAACAATCAAAATGAGAAGTGTAGTACTATACAATTTTAACACAAATAATTTCATTAATATATGTTTGCAGATACCTGAAAAACATTACTTGTATGACCTGTATCAAAAACGTGGCGTTTCTTTCCTACTGCCCAGTCCCATATGATCACAGTTAAGTCATCAGAACAACTGGCCAGCAGATTACCTTTCTGATTAAAATTTAAGCCATTCACGCAGCCCTGTAAGAATACTTCATGTTAGTAGATTTAATCTTTTGTAATAGAGATTATATTTCTCTTTTCATTAAATAGAAGCACCTGATGTTCATCGAGTCTATGCATAAGTTCCAGACGTTCTGCAATATGTAAAGAACCATAACAGTTCCGATGAAATAATGGATTGCAACCACGTTCGCGGGAAGTAAGCTCCGGTATCACGAACCACTTGTGCTTCGGCCTAACTGTTTTAAATAAACCAGAGTTTTATTTTTAGAAAAAAGATTCTTATTTAATACAGTGTTATACACTAATTATAAAATATACCTATTTATGTTTAATAAAAAAGTATACCTTCATTGTCAAAATGAATCCGACGTTCCATATTGGAATAAGCATCAAAGAACCTTATGTAGTCCTGCCTGGATTTAAGGCAGGGACTATATACTTCAGTCAGTATCAGTCCACTAGAATCTTCATCTGAACTGTCTCCAAGATATTCCATTGAAACTTCACTATTATTGTCCATTAGTTGACCAATAGAGTAAGATTCTGCAGTACTGTCCATGCTATCATCTTCAGACATTGATGAACTGGATGAAGCATGGATCAGCCTCTGTCTACTAGAATCTTCATCTGAATTATTTCCAAGATTTTCCATTGAAACTCCACTGCTATCGTCTATTTGTCGAGCAGGATAAAATTGCATCTGTTATAATGAATATAGAATACAATGTATATGAAACTTTGATAATACCTTTGGTAATGCACCCCTCAGTTTCATTCTGTTCTCCAGAGTTTGATCCATTATCAATGAAGGAAGGCAAAATGTCTTGTGAAATGGATGGTTCCGTTACCATCACTGAATCAACAATAGCCAATTCTTTATTCTCGTTTCCTTCAGTGATACTTCCTCTGCCTTTATCATTTTGTTGCACTGTTATATTTTCAAATTGAGTTTCATTTGACATTTCCACTGTTTTATATGTTACGTCTGCCTCATTTATACCAACTTCATCATCCTTCCAACCAGCACTCATTTCATTCAAGTTATTGTTCTTTCAATTCTGTATAGTATCATTATCTGTGAACGCAGACAAAAACTTTTAAAATTAATCGTTTAATTTTTAATGTTAATATAGGTTACAAAAATAAGCTAGTGCAATTTAAAATATTGAAGTTCGAAAAGAGATTGTTTAGTTGTAAAACAAAAAGAATAATTGTAAAATATTTAAGCAGCATTGTACACGTATATAATTGTACGAGATAAATCAAATAATAAAAATTTAAACGGAAAAGTTCGATTAAGTACATGTATTCATAGTGTAAATCCGATTTGCGCAGCTCGTTGCAACTATCTAAAATTACTCTTAATTTGTATTGTTACGTAGCACGAACATAGTAGAGCAACGATAATATAACATTTACGAAATCTTGACGCTACTACTTTCACAATGTAGTTACATGTACAATACAAGACCATCAGCGAATACAGTGTCAAAACATTGCACACTATACAGAGCTATTTAACCGACCTGTCATTTTCCTATATTGAATATTAGGTCCAAAAATACGAATAAAATTTTCACACACTTACGTGTTACATAAATCTATTGGGTTGTCCGGAAAGTTCGTGCCGATTTTCGGTAGGTAGCGCGAGAGACCTGACTGAATATTACAATTATTGAAAACAAATGACATGTGTACATATTCTAAAAGAGATAGCTTCGGTCATATTTGGAAAAAAGTTTGGTTACGATTCGTTAATTTTTATCAGTTTTGTACGCCTTAGAATATGGTGGCAAATAAAATGCATTATAGGCATTTAATGCTTTTCTTTTTCCGAAAGGGCAAAAATGCCACACAAGGGCAAATAAGATATGCGCTGTTTATGGCGAGGATGCTGTAGCCGAAAGAACTGTGCAAAAGTGGTTTGCTCGGTTTAAAGCTGGAAATTTCGACCTGGAAGATCAAAAACGCCCAGGTAGGCCGTCCACCACAGACGAAGATATGATTAGAACAGAAATCGAGAACAACCCACGCTCGACATTGCGTCAACTAGCAGGAATGCTAAATCAATCAAAATCAATCAGCTGAATGGTACCTATATAATTTAATAAATGTATATCAATATTTAAATGAGCTGCGTTTTAATTGTCCTAAAATATCGGCACGAACTTTCCGGACAACCCAATAGTATCTTTGCATGTATGTGTTCGTTTATAAACGAACGTTTATAAATGTATGTAATATTTATTTGACTGAATGGCTGATACTTATGAATATTGTTCTTATTACTATTTGTTCGACAACGATGAAAAAAGTTCAATGATCGACGAAATGATCCGAAACGGTTGATAATGATCCTATTTCCGCAATTTAAAAATATGTACATACGTAATAGATGAAAAAGTTACGTCTCAAATCATCTCGAATGCAGAACGATTTTGATTGGTACATTACATATTTAAATATTGTTTCATTTTTTACATACTCTCTTATATTTAAATAGTTTGCTATTTACTGCTTGTATAGTTTGCTGTTTAAACTGTGAAACCCTGTTCAATAAACCTGTGTAACCTTTTCGTGACATTTAATGACACACTATGTACATATGTGTACGTACGTAACGTAACACAAACACTACACGTACACTATCTTGTCAGAAACACGTGGTATTGTCGACGTATTTTGATCACGGTGATTCTGACCTGACAAAATATATTAATACACTACTTTTTTTTAATGCAGCGTTACTTTGATGATTTGTAAAGCAAATCGAACAATTGAATCGTATTTTTTGTAAGAAAAATTTTACGGAAGAAGACATGAATTTAATCTAACCCAAACATAATGATTTAGATAGAAAAGGTTTTTATTGAATTAAAAATATAATCTGATCTGAAAATAGAAGCTCAAAAAAATGGCAAAGATAATAAAGTTTTTTCAAACCATAAGAAACAATTGGAAAAAATCTGTCGTTGGAGCTGCAGCTTTGTCTTATGGTCTTTCATACAGCAAAGATGCGTTCGAGTAAGATATAGTCTTCTGTTACAAAATAATCTTTGCCATGCTTTTAATTGAAATAATCATGATTTTACTTCTGTCGATATTATTAGAATTATTCTATTTGTTTCAGGACAGAACAATTAATGAGGCAATACTGTGAAACTGCATCACAGTATGGTGATGCTCCATGTCCAACGCATATAAAACATCGACATGTAACAGTTATTTTAAATCCAAATGCCAAGAAAGGGTTTGTATTTCGAGCATTAATAAAATATTCATGAATCGTTTGATTATTAACAGTTGTTTTTATTTATAGGAAAGCTAAAAAGTTATTTACAAACTACTGTGAACCATTATTGCACTTAGCAGGAATAGCTGTAACAGTAATACAAACCAAGTCAGAAAATGAAGCTAGGAAAATTATAATGAACTTGGATACACCGACCGATGCTATCATAATAGCAGGAGGAGATGGCACCTTGTCTGATGTTTTAACAGGATTAGTTAGGAAATGTAATTCTGATATAAATTCAGTTAAACAATGTCCTATTGGTATTTTACCTTTAGGACAAGTAAATAGAGTTGCAAAGTCTATGTATCATAAGTATGATAATTTATCCGATGTAAGACAGTTGATAGAAGCTACAATGGCAATTATAAGTGAAAACTCCAAAATGATGGATATGATTGAAGTTTTACCCATTGAAGTATGTGTAATATTTGTAAATCACCTAGTAAATTGTATGTATGATATATTGAAATACATGGAATGTACTTATGGTTTAAGGAAAATGTTGAAGAACCAGTGAAACCAATTTATGCTATGGGCACAATTGAATGGGGAGCATGGAAAGATGCTCACATTATTGCTAAAAAATATTGGTATTGGGGGCCCTTACGAAAGTAAGTACAGGTATTTTGAGCCATTAATGATTTTGTTAAAGTTTTTCATTTACATTATTCTTATTACAGATACGCCACTTATGTACTGAATGGATATAAAGAGAAGTTAAATTGGAACTGTGATGCAACAATAAAATATACCAATCCTTGTGATGGCTGTTCCCATTGTCATCACTCTGACATTATCAGCACAAATAAGAGGTGGTGGCATGCATTTGTTCCAAGAAGACCAAGCATACCAACGATTGATTACAGTAAAATAGTAAATGAACAGTGTGGTATTTCTTATGAATTACCTATATCAACGAACGAACTACATATAGAAAGTTCCAACATAGAGAAATCGGAACCTTTGTCATTACAGTCATCTTTGAAATTAAAAATAGGTAATTGAAAAAATACAATATGTTATTTCCATAAGAATGACAACTAAAATGCTATATTTGTAACATAGGTCCAAAAGATACTGACTACTTTTCTTTTGTGCTTGAGGGATGGAAGCAAGAGAATGATAATAAATTATTATGTAAACAGATACTAGAAGCAAAAGACATTGAAATAATACCTGAAGAGGTAAATTTTAATTACTTAAATGTACTCATATTTAACCATTTTTATATTAAATCTATTTGCAGGTACATAAAGAGAAAACACTGTATATCGATGGTGAAGAATACGAATTAAAATCAGTTAAAATTAAACTACTTTCACGGTCAGTTAAAGTGTTTTCTCCCGAATTGAACACTTAATAGAAAGATGATATATAATTTAAATAAAATTATTATTATTAAGCACATTATTAGCTGTGGTTCTCGTTCATATTGAATAATATATTTTTATAAAAAATAATTTATTATTTCATATAAAAGGTACTTTATGTTATTGTCATCTGTACATGACATTTTTGAGTATGTATGTATAATCTATTTTTACATATGTGTAATACTCACACGGTTATCCTAAACATTTTATATTCTATATTATAAAATCCATTACTGTTTTATTATAGATGCATTGATTCGGAAAACTTACTGAAATTCTCATCACATTCATTGGTCCGCGTTTTGGATGTAATTCTATGGTATATAAAATAACTTTCTAAATCTATAAGTATAAAACAATTGCAGTACAGCACATGTAGGAAAGACAGTTTGATTTTAAGATTTTGTAGAAGGCACGCCGTTAACGTCATTACAACACGCATTCGTTTCACTATCCTTACCCGTAACCTTAAAGAAGTTTAATAAAGAGGGAGCCGAACCTTTAGACAATTTCGTTTGCTTTTGCGGTTCCGTAGATCGTGATCTACTATTTCTTCTAGCAGGTGTTGTGGTAACACCGGTTAATTTTTCCGACACTGATTTTCCGGATCTATGCTCGAATTTCTCTCTTCGTATTCTGGTCAACCAATCAACATTTTCTTTGTACTTCTCCGGAGACATTTGAAGTAAATGCGGCGCCGTGCCATCGATCACAAAATTCGGAAGATTCAACGTAGGTGAAAAGAGGATTTCATTCTTACTCTCTGGAGTGAATGAACTTGTGCTTGGCTCGTCAGATTCGTAGCCCTTGTATAATTGGTTGTTGTCGTGATATGGACTAAATAATCTTCGCGCGCCACGATTTTCCAAATGTGCTCGTTTTGGAATGAATTCATTATTTTCGTGTATCGGTGACAAAATTGATTTGAATTTTCCCTCGGACCACGATCCCATCATCATCTGGCAGTAAGTTCTCTTTACAGAATTACTAAGACTATAATGAGTTTGATTAGTTTCAGTCTGGTTGAAAATATCACTGGGACCAGGGGTAGCACCTAGCAACAAGAAATTAGCATTTAAAATGTGTCCAAATAATTAGTCTTATGAATACATACCAGGCGTGGTGTCGGATCCTGGAGTATGTTCCTGGGATGCAACCCAACGTCGAGTAATGGTTGGCGTGGTTTCTAATTTTAAATTCTCTAAGGGATTTTTAGTATGAACAATTTCTGCATGACCACGTATTTGTACTTCTTCATTGTCTATTCTATGTTCATAGCCAACTCTCCATATTCTGTGGCAGGAATCGTCAGAACATGTTACTATCTGAAAACAGAAATAAATGTAAATGTAATTAATGCTAATCAATGCGAAAAAACTGATAGTCAAATGTTTATTTATACTTTAGTTTCTCCAATGTTGCACCATGCAATGCAAGTAACTTCTTCTGTATGTCCAGATAGTTGAACGACTGGTGCACCTGGTTTATTTGTGCGCCATATGTATGCAAGTTCATCGCTAGAACCACTGGCTATATAACGCCCATCGGCACTCAAACAAGTCTTAACATAGTACGTACAATTCTGATGCCCATAATATTCTGAAACTAATGCGTAAAGCACGTTAACAGTTGTTCCTTTAATATTACTACATCACTGTTGTGAGCCTTACTTGGATTAGGATTATATGATGATATATTATACGCATATATAATATTATCCATACAGCTTGCATATAATGTGATTCTGGCTGGACATATCAACAGTGATGAAAATCCATTTCTTGTGCTGTGCCCATTATAGTTCATTGTATGCTTAGCTATAGGTTCCTTTTTGTGAACGGTATAATTTTTACGCAAATCCCACACCTTTATTAGTCTGTAATAAAAATAACAGTTGTTGGTGTTCTATGTCCTTTCTACAAGGGATGGTAATATCAATAAATTTACCCATCGCCAGCTGCACAAGACAGTAAAGTAACATCATCTTGAAATGCTAAACTGGTAATACTTTGTGCTCTAGATGCATGATTGATTGCTCTTCGCTGCCTCATGTTGCTCATGGTTCCAATATTATGTGCATTAGCAATGCAATTGTCAGGTTTACGTTGCTCATGATGGTTGGCTCTAATGTCCCACAACATAATGAAGCCATCTCTAGCCCCTGTTGCAAATACAGCTGAAATAAATTGGTGTTGATGAATATTTTTAGAAATATGTCTCTGGCATGTATTACATAATAATTAAATACCTTGATCTTGATAACGAAACACAGCAGTTTTCACGCTTCTTGTATGAGCATGAAAATAGTCAACCTGCCTTATTTCAGAGCTAGACACATCCCATAATCTGGCACTATGATCTCCGGATGCTGTCACTAATTTTAATTCACCTGGCATCCAGGCAACGTCAAATATTGCGTTACAATGTGCCTAGAAATAAATTAATATCCTTTGTTTATATAAAATTAATAATGTGTTTTATATTACATACTCTATGTGGAAATATTAATTTAATGTACTTTGTTTTATGGTAAGTATAAAATTATCACCTGGGTTCCCTCCAATGGTTGATTAGACAACCCTTTAACGTTAGTATCTTGGATTGCGATTTTTCCATCCTCGTTCGCTAAGGCAATTATTTGTTCATACCCTTCTGT
Source organism: Augochlorella aurata (assembly GCA_028455555.1). Lineage (NCBI taxonomy): Eukaryota > Metazoa > Arthropoda > Insecta > Hymenoptera > Halictidae > Augochlorella > Augochlorella aurata. The sequence continues at coordinate 2,538,317 of CM052156.1, read as the reverse complement.
AGTACAAAAACGGCATGCGAAAACTGGTGGTTCTGGATTAAAATCGAGTGCATTCGTATTCGGTGTAATACCACGATAAACATCATTGTGATAACATTTTAAACGATACAAAGCGATATCATAATCACGTACGAATTCTGAAACGCAATATAATATGTCAAAATTTCTGGAAGGTCGTGCAAGTATTTTAATTGACAATTTGGTGAACAATGACGCTATGTGGGTCATATATAACCTATGTACGGCTATTTAAATTTCAGTTGATTTTCTTGCAGTGTATAATATATTAATATAGATTCACCTGATCCTCTTTCACGTTCCACAATGGAGCGCACTAAACTCATTCTGAAAATTCATTAAACCAATGTTTTGCTATTACACTTCTGAGAATTGTTCGTACACACGAGATCGTACGCGGGAAAAATCTGTCAGAATGTCAACGCTTGCGCACTTGCGTACTTGTGTTTGATTGTCTGACAGAGAGGGGATACCATGTGGCGCCGCTGACGATGGCACATCAGTTTGTTTCACGGAATCGTAATGTACAGATGGGGATACCACAAGGTCAATAAGCGTTGCGTTTTGCGTATTGCGTACTGCGTACTACGCCACAGTTTATTGTAAGTATAAGTGTTTCATATAATACGAAAGATCTTTCTCATTTTAATTATTTCATTTAACAAGTACTTAGTGTTTTTCCATAAAATATTTACCTATAAATTCATACATATTACAAAAGGCAAACTTTCAAATTTACCGCGTTAACAATGCAGCGCGTTCGTTTGAACTATAAATGGTTCGAGGTTATACGGATGTAAGTACGTATAGTTTGTATTATTTCATGCCTGTTTCTTTTAGTCCAAAAAATAAACTGACGTATAGTTGCATACAGTGACCGATCGAATACAAGAAAGTACTCTTTTGTTTATTCATTAATTGTTACAAAAATGCTTCCGTTTTTAAAAAATAGCATTGCAACGAAACAAGGATTTACTAAATACGGTACGATCGATCAATTTAGAATATAAATGAATGTTACTTAGTCGAACACGATCTAAGCGTGATATAGTTTGGTATTTTCAATAATATGGGTACAAAGTACAGTGTCGAAGATATCGATGAAATAATTTCATATCTAGTACTACAAAATGCTTAATTTTATTACGTTCGCTGTTTTACGTCAGCTATATTGAAAAAAAAACAACCGGTTCAATTTTAAATTGTTTTGAGGGGAAAAAGTTATAATTACTTCTTATTTATGTTTATGCCGGGCATTAATTATTTCGTATATCAGGAGCTGCTGCAAATTATTGGAATACAGTTGTAAATAAATCATATGCAACTAAAGACAATGCCACTAAGAATATCGTGTACATCGATGGTGTTAGGACACCATTCTTACAATCTGGAACAAGTTACAAAAACTTATTGTCATACGATCTTGCAAGGCATTCGTTGGTGTAAGTTACTTAGTACATATTATCACATCGTTTAAGAAGGTTAATAGAACGTTAATATAGTATGTATTTTTACTAGATCATTGCAAAAGAAAATTAATTTTCCCAAAGAAATAGTTGAATATATAGTGTATGGTACTGTTATGCAAGAAGTAAAGACATCTAATATTGCCCGAGAAGCTGCTCTAGCAGCTGGCTATAGCGATCATACTCCTGCACATACAGTAACGATGGCATGTATCAGTAGCAATCAGGCACTTACAACTGGTATGGGTTTAATTGCTTGTGGTGTATACGATGTGATTGTTGCTGGTGGAGTTGAATTTATGTCTGATATACCGATTAGACATAATCGACGTATGAGATCTTTGATGCTACAAGCTAACAAAGCAAAGACTATTGGTCAAACATTGTCTCTTCTTTCAACTATTAGGCCACAACATTTTGTACCAGATGTGAGTCAACTTATGACAAAATTAAATTTCGAGTATTCATTGCATTTCATTCTTCTTTTATACTTGCTTATAGTTGCCTGCCGTGGCAGAATTTTCTAGTGGGGAAACAATGGGTCACAGTGGTGATAGATTAGCTGCAGCATTTGGGGTATCAAGGGTGGAACAGGATGAGTATGCGCTACGGTCGCATACTTTAGCTGCTAATGCACAAAAACAAGGATATTTGACAGATATAGCTCCTTACAAAGGTAATAGCAATTGAATTATTATAAATAAAAAAAGTCGGTCAACATTAGACTTCATTATTTTTTATAGTTCCAAATGTGGACAAAATAATTGATAAAGATAATGGAATCCGTGTCTCTACACCAGAACAATTAGCAAAATTGAAACCAGCTTTTGTTAAACCATATGGTGTAGTCACTGCTGCTAATGCTTCCTTTTTAACTGATGGAGCATCTGCTGCCTTAATTATGACAGAAGAAAGAGCTCTGCAATTGGGTCTTACTCCAAAAGCGTATTTAAGAAATTTCACATATGTTTCCCAAGATCCTGTTGATCAGTTATTATTGGGGCCAACTTACGCAATACCAAAGGTCACGAATTTTTACTTTATATATATTTAATGTGTTAAGTAGTCAATATAAAATTTATTGCAGGTATTAGAGAAAGCTAAATTAGATGTGAAAGACATAGGGGTTTGGGAAATACATGAGGCTTTTGCTGGACAAATTTTATCTAATTTAAAAGCATTGGATTCCGATTGGTTTGCACAGAACTATTTAGGAAGATCAAAAAAAGTGGGAATTCCAGATCTCAGTAAGTGGAATGCATGGGGCGGATCTTTATCGATTGGTCACCCATTTGCTGCAACTGGAGTTCGATTAGCAACTCATACAGCCAATAGACTTATTAGAGAAGATCAACAATTCGGATTGATTGCTGCTTGTGCAGCCGGTGGGCAGGTAAATGAACTTTTCTAATGATTTTTCTGTCAAAAATTTTTTTCAATAAGCGTATTATCTGTACTGCAGGGAGTGGGAATGATTATGGAAAGGTACCCTGGTGCTAAAGTGTGAATCACGGGAAATAACTATCTTCAAAAACCGATCACTTTGTACAAAGCAAGCATAAAGTGTATAATGAGAAAAATATCTTTTTTTAAAAGAGAAATTTAATTTTTTACAAAATGTTTTTTATAAAATATTTTACTAGAAAAGTTATTTAAATATATCGTTAGTAAAATTGTAATTTTGTATGAAATCTTTTTATTACTTTTAATCTGAGGTAACATGAAAAAGGGAGGGGAGCGATTGTTCTGTTAAATGGTGCCTTACAGCATTATCTAAAATGGTTTTGATATCCTGACAACCGCACAAGACACGTTTTTTTAAAGATTCAAGTTTTGATAAATGTAATCGTTGGCCTGCTCCTTGAGCTACCACTATGAAACCATCTTTAGACATGCTGTCACTGTCTGGCAAAGCGACAATAGACAAGGTAACACCAGGAGCACATTCTTCTACATAATTTGCATCTAACAGTCCCGTTCCTAGTGTTTTATCTTCATCTAAAGAACATAGTGTTACGGTACATCCTACAGCATAATTCTATAAAATAAATAATTTAGCTTAATGACTTTATTAAAATGAAAGAAATAACAAGATTTTTTCGTCTTATGTCTTACCTTGATGGGAATCCCAGCATCTATTAAAGCCAGTGTTGCTGCATTTACAGACGCACAGTATTCACTTCCATCTACTTGCAATACCTCTACGTAAATATCTATTTGCGACCGTGGATATAGTTCTAAATGTATTATTGCTTCCATAGCATGTTTCAATTGTAGCGACCTTTCTTGTGATTTCCTATCGCCTCTTGGTTTTCGTTTACGTTCTCCGGAAGACAAACTAAATACTGCCATGCTATATTGACAGTTCACAATGCCTTTAGTAACCTTGCTCGAAGATCTTCCGGTAGAACCTCGTGGCTATAATTATTAAAATAATTCGTGAAGCACAAAAATTTCTTTGTTTAGATATTTAGAAAGAATAAAAAAAAGAGACGAATCATAACCTGATGTGGCCCGTACACTGTGGCTAAAACTTTAGTGTTACCGTGTTCGATATAAGCACTTCCATCAGCTTGTCCGAAAACTCCCATTCTCACACGTATTTGCCTTAATTCTACAGCACGCCTGCCATCAGATCGCAATTCGTTTCCATCTTCGATATTTTCTGCTTCAATCATTTTTCCTTTCAAAATTTACATGCGTGAATCAGATCTATCTTAACCTAAATATTGATTTAAACATCCGTAATAACGAGACCACAGCGCTCCCAGGTGTTTTTTTCCAGTAACCATAGCTTTTCAAAAGATACTTATAAATTTGACAATTGAACAAACTTTATTTTATAACATTTGTCTATTTAAATTTAATACTAGATTGAATTAAAATGAATCCACTAAAGTATTAATTATACGATTTCTTTATTTTATTACACTTTTGTCTATATATACAGAAAAGATTATTATTGAGTTAGTTGAGCTTGTTTCTCTTCATTTTGTGCAATCTCTGCAATCCCTAGTTTCTTTAGTAAATCATTTTTATTTTCAAAGAAATCTTTGTACCACATTATGTGATCATATTTCTCTTGAACCGTCAGATATGGATTTTTTGAAAGTCCAACACACACCAATTCCATAAAATGTCGTATGGGACCTATAGTTGGACACCATCCTGTTAAATGTCGTTCCAAAAACACATGCTCCGAGAAATGTACATTGTGTTCCTCATCCATTCCTGTGTAATTTAAAAATATGTTATCACACAAAATATTATGGAGAACAATGTACTATTTTCGTAATAATACCTTGTTCATTGTCGATCGGGAACTTCCATAGTTTTCCCTCCTCAGTCCATTGAATCATTTCTTGAAATCCATTTTCTGGCCATTGGCTCATTATTATTTCCATATATTTCTTATCACATATGTCCCATGTGTCGAGCTCAAGAACTTTTGGAGAAGTCATATTGACACTATGAAAAATATTGCCATACTTACTCATGTCTCCTTCGCCCCTAAAATTAATTCAATGTTGTAATTCCAAACTAATGTCTTCACTTTTTATAATACAATGTGAACCAAACCTTTTTTTCATTTCTTCCGTATTATCATCGCATAGAAGCCAATGTAGATGCGATACACTAGGTACTCTTTTTACATATTGTCGGTTCTTTACGAATCTATTTTTCGAACGATTCTGTTCTTGCAATAATGATTTGCTTATAGATGGCTCTTGTGCTCGTTTTTTTTTATTTTCTTCTCTTAATATTGCCTCTTCAGTGGTGTGTGATTGCATTCGATACTTCTCTAACAATTCTTTAATTATCGATGGTTGTTTCTGCTCTTCTTCTTCCTGTCCTTCCTGCACTTGATGTTCTACTGATGGTTTTCTAGCAACTGATCGACTCTCTTGTTTTTTATTCATTTTTAAGAGGCCTTTAATTATGGATAGCTGTTGCTTCCGTAGATCCTGTTGCTTTTGTTTATGACTCTCTACTAACTGTTTTATTATGGATGGCTCATTAACTTTGCTTACAGACTCTTGCTTTTGTAGATCCTGTTGCTTTTGTAGATCCTGTTGCTTTTGTAGTTTCTGTTGCTCTTGTTTCTGATTCTTTTTTAACTGTTTAATTATGGACGGCTCATTATTCTTCTTTAGTCGTTTCTTTTTCACATCTGTCTGTAAGACTTGTTTCTCTAACATCGTTTGTTGTTTTTTTTCTATTAACGCTTTACTTAACAATTCTTTTACATGGCTCTTCTCTCTATGATTTCTTTCTAACATTCTAAGTATAGATGTTGTTTTTTGAGGTACTTGAATTACTGGTTTCAATTCATCTTTGTAACTTTCAATCTTTGAAGTTTCACTCTTAGAAATTGTTGGAGATTGACTACTATAAAACACATTACAGATATATTATAATATATAAATATTATTCATTTTAAACATATTATATACATACGTGGACTCTATAAGTTGTTGTTTATCTTTGATAGTAGCAAAACTATTTAGTAATGACGAAACAATTTTCTCTTTATCTCCACCAACAGATGAAGTTAGTAGATCAGCTGCTAGTCTTATACGTTCCTCTAAAATGAAACATTAACTTTCAATTCTTGATATAAGAAACATGTAATTATGTATGTTTAACATTATTTTTATTAATTTTGGATTGGATTAAATGCTCACCTACTTTTCCTTCTTTATTCTTTTCATTTATCTTCATATCCATCTGCTTTGAAGGTGATTTCTTTAAAAGAAATATGTAGAATTACTATGTTTTCGAAAAAATCAAGAAAATTGTTGTCAAATCAAGAAAATTAAAATGTTTACTTGAACCAAGTGATCTATTAAATCATACAAGTCAATATCATTCTTCTCTTTTGCATTAATATCATCAGCTCTTTTATTAGTTTGTTGTTGGTACTTGGTATCTCCATCGCTATCAGAATCAGATGAATCTGATGAAGATGAGTTGGAAAATAATCTAATTGTATTATATTTAATATTTGTCCATTTGTTGGGTATTATAATTTGCGTTCTAATATTTGTAAAAACAAATAATATGTATTACTTTCTAGGAAGAATATTGTGGTTTGTAAATATTGACATGGTTTACGTTGAAACTTACCTTAAAATATGACGTACAGACAACATATTTTTGATATTATTTAACGGTATTACTGTTAGTACTGCTTACAATTGTGTAATGCAAGCGAAATACGTAAATACCAAATAATCTCTATCACGCTATACCCCGGCATTAATTAAACTTGTACTGCAATAAAAGATGTCCAATAATTCACAGGTTTATGCATAGATATCATTTATTAATGATATGTTTATCTTAACGTTAGTTTTTACAAATTTAATGTGATTATTGCACACAATCATTACAATAGCATAAATCTAAGGAATTGAAATGTGGTATAGGTTGGTATCATTCAGTTGTAGAATATCCTTGAAGTTAACAGAGAGTTATAATTTTAATCGAAATACAGTGATGCCTCACCATATTGAGCCATTTCTACCTCACCATTTTGCGCCTTTCTATCCCTATCATTTTAATGCGCATTCAGCTTCGCGTAATTGGTTTAGAAAAAGAACGGGAGATGATCGAAAGCGACAGAACGAAAGTAGCAGGCTCTATGGCTCGCCCAGATGGACGAGAAATCTAGCCGTCTCATTCGTGCTTGCGGTTGCTGATGTTCAAAATTTCGTTTGTGGTTGTGCTGATATCGTGCTCTCTTGCTTACTCGCCACTTCCTGTCTTTGTCTAAAACTGTGAGGGCAGTACTGCTTAGCTGTGAAGCGTCAACCAATCGGAAAAAGGCAGTTTCTGTACCATACCTCAATTTTCTAAGCCCTTTGCCCCTGGAATGGCTCAATATGGTGAGGCAATACTGTAGGTATTTCTCGAAATATTCAATTCAAAATAATGAACGCGTCTAAATTGCTTTTTTTTATTTACTGTTTAAATTAATAGAAAATTAAGAGGTGACAGAAAATAAGACAGTGTTAAGTCCTCTAATGCACAACGTATCTGAACGTTTATTTAAAAAATGCTTTATTTTACAAGTTCATAGCGTTCGAAGCTAGTTTATTGCATATACATAACAATAATATATATCTCTGATTTTTTCCCTTATTTTATCAGGCAAAACACGCGACTAAAAGTGTTTTGTGAAATCATGCGCCTGTTAATGGGATCCAATAACTCGGAAACTGTGAATTTAAGATACAATTATAATTTATAAATTTTAATTTACAAGGCTTATGGTATAATCTTTAATATTAAAATAAACTTACATAATAATGCTATCTCGAAAATTTTAATCGGGTTGCGATAAACCCCAACACCTCGCCAATTACGTAATTAAGAACTTACAAGGTAGATTAAAAGTAATCGATAAAATTTGGGAATTTATGCATTATTTTACAGCAAACGAATTTAAAATCTGACAAGTACATTATATGTTCTCGTGGTTTTTGTCAGATAGACCTTGTGAAATGTAAAATCGATTTGCTAAATCAATTAATTGGTAATAATACATACACGCCAGCCAAGAACTTAAGTAAGCTGTATGCGTAATTACAAAGCGCGTCTCTTATGATATTAGTTTTTCTGCGCAATTAATTAACAACTTACACTTAGTATCTAACTGTGTTATTGGTACTAGGGGGAAATAAGACAATTTAATGAAAGGTACAGCAATAAATTACGTAAGTGAATAAATATATATCAAAATATATGGTCAATATGAAACAGGTCCATCCATACTGCGATAGAAATTCCCTTCGTTGGACACATATAACTTTGGCTCCTTTTGCTTGCCAGGGTAATAAAAAACATGAAGTGTTTGTAAAATATATCAATCAAGACGAAGACAAATCAAGCATTATGTTTGGATCTTCTAATGCTGGTAATGGTAATTCATTTTTCTCTTCCTCGACTCTGGCATCCGACATCTTTAGGAACTTAATCACCTTTTCAGTAGCGGCGATACCGCAACTACTTACTTCATTCTATAAAAAAGAAATTATATTTTTGTTTAGCTTGATTCGATTACGAATGAAAGTAATTATAAATATTTCAAGTAGTTACCGATGCCGTTAGATTCATGAAATTGAAAAATTTCTGAAGTACAGACACCATAGCGGTAAAATTATTATCTGGAAGTCTACTTCGTACCAACGATTCGTAATCCTAGAAATAAATATTTTATTAGTACGCTACGTCCACGATCCATCGGTAATGTTCCGTTTACTATTTAATCACCTTATTATCCATTATTAAGTAACCAAGTAGGAGTACGACGTACGCTCCAATTAAAGTATGTTCCATATGGCGTCCTGCCTTTTGCAATACTGAAAAAGAAAAAATATACTTCGCGTGTTGTTCTTGTCAACAGCTTCACGGTATTACATAGTAACATTATACGAACATTTTGTAACAGTTTCTTCAATAAATTCCTCCTGAGATTTAGTTGTCGTCGATACAGTCTCTGTTTGCTCGCTATCTTTTTCTCCGTCTAAAATAGCATTTGTTTTTTGCTCCTCGGCGCGTGCTAATTCCTCTTGTTTGTAGAAAAGGTCGATTAAAGATTCTACTCCGCTTTCTTCAGATGCTAAACGAAGAAAATCAATTATAATAAATTCCGATCGTCATAAGAATTTACGATAAAGCTAAAATATATGCCATATTTACCATAAAAAATATTTTCTGGAGACGGGGGAGCTTTTGAATCGATTAGAAGTTGTTTGTTATCATCACATTGTTCTACTAAATTTATCAACAGAATCAATGCCAACATCATCATATCGAAACGCTTCTCTTCAGGAAGTGACTCGGGAACGCGTAACAAAAGGTACAAACTGCAATCCAGAACACCTGTTTGCGATCCTACTGATTTACTTCCGAAAGCTGAAAAAAAGGGAAATGTTATAAAACACAAGTTTTATAGATTTAAAGATTAAGAATCCAAAGATTATAATAATGAGGACTTACATTGTCTATTGAATCGATGTGTGAGATTGATCAGAACTTTAATAATAGCAAATAGACACTCTCTAATAACAGCACCAGTAGAAGTTTTATCACTCGGATCTATGGTTGGATAAATAGGAATTTCTTGTCCGCAAAGATGGTACAAATTTGCTAATGTGCTGACTAAAACTCCATTTTCGTATTTCAATAAATATACTTGATTTTCCTCGTTCATGTGAGTAACCTGGGGCAAGATAAGTACATTAATAGTCATTTTTAACCACAGAAAGTATCTGTATCTAATCTATCTTATACTCACATTTTCTAATACACGTAGACATCTATCAACTTTACGTAATTTGTCTAATAAAGGATCTGACCAACCAGATCTCGTAATATCCTGAGCATTAATATGACGGTGACAATCTCTGATTGTTTTAACAATGTGTTCTAATCCTCCCAATTCTCTAAGTTCCTCTTTGAACCATTCGCCAGCACGTTTCGATGTAAGACTGAGAAGTGTTTCCATAGCAAGTTGTCCAACCTAATACATGAATAAATAAATAAATGATTTAACTATCACCGATTTCGTATTGGAAATTATAAAAAAAAAGTATATTTACGGTGATATTATCCAGATTTAAATGTTTCGCGTGCCCTTGAGCTTGAATATCCGCACACAATTGGCGTACTTTCTCCCTATTCTTCAACAATTCAGCCCCGCTAAGGCCACAATCGTCGAGTGCATCTTTGTGACTGGCATCAGATTCTAACAAACTTAACATTAATTCCAAGCAATCCCGATCTAAATCCATAGCTAAACGGTCTTGACTTAGTACAAACATTACTGTTGCTGTACACAAAGCAAGGCTCTGAAATAAAAGAAATACATAATATTTGTTTGACATTATTGAACTTGAGTTTAATCTTTACAATATAAATACCTGATCCTTGGTCGCATCATGAAGTGCTTTAAAAAACTTAGCAACTGTTCCATGAGCACGTACATGCATTCGAAACGCGGGTGCCATGCATTTGCTAGCTAATCGTATAGCTGAAAGACAACGAGTAGCATTCGGATTGTTCTCCCTTAAAGTGTCTAATATATATTCAACATCATCATTAAACTCTTGAAATTCTCCACTTTCTTGAATTTGATGTGCTTTCTTTACATTCTTTACTACAGTGTAGAACTGAAAAATAAATCTTACATTAATATACATATACATTCTTTAATTAATTAATGAATTAATTTTTCGTGAGATCAACGGTAAAAAAGCCGTTGCTATACAGAAGACAATTCTTAGTTCAATATACATACACCCTTAACTTTCTTGCCACAACGAATGCTAGTTATAGCATCGGATTCATCCTCAAAACCAGCAACAGCTTCAGGGTACGTGACAACTCTTGTCAATTGCGAAGGATCGAATTCTTCCTCATATTCCACAGGCCCTGTATTGCTGTGGGATCCTGAAGCAGTAGTTGGTGTATCACTACCCACAGTAGCAGTATCTGCGGTATTTGATTCTTTATCGCTATCACACCATTTATGCTTGTACAGTGCCCTTCTTTTATTTCCGTTTGTTGCACCTGTAGAGCGACTTTTAAAGATGCTACCCTTTTTGGTAGCAGGCTTCTGAATAGCTGCAGATGGTGCATTCTGGGGTTGAGACTCTACTACGGTGCTGGTTACATGTAAAGCTATATCGCTCTCTACATTACCACTAATACCTTCACTATCGTCGCTACCAGAAAACCAATCTTGATCAACTAAGGTTTTAGCTGTAGCTGTGTCGTTGTCACTGGTTCGAGGTGGTTGTTCGGTTTCTATTTCGTGATCTGGTTCTGGTTCTAGTTCTGGTTCAGGCTCTGGTTCTGGGTCCAATTCGTGTTCTGGTTCCAATTCATGTTCTGGTTCCGGATCGGGTACGCGAACAGTTTCAGGTTGCGAAGCCGGTTCGGGCTGCGGAGTAGGCTCCGAAATCACCTCGTGCGTCGGAATATCTATCGAACAGTGTTGAACTTCATCTGGAACCGTTTCCGCAGTTTCCTCATTTTCTGATGCATTTATTATCATTGGTCTTGTCTGCAAAGGATCAGAATCATTCGACAATATGTCGATCAGTTCCTGTGTTGTAGTTGGCAGTGGTTGATCACGCCCAATTAATGGTTCGATTGCTGGCTTGCAGGCATATGTTGAACCACAATCAGTCTTAACAATATCGTAATGTGATATTAAGGTATTGTTGGAATCAGTGACGGATTTTCTAAGAGTTAAAGAAAGACCAGAACTATGCGAATTGGGAGTTACCGGTGTTGCGGACACAGCAGAGGATGGCGTTAGATCTAAATGCAGATTTTTAGTTCGACTACGAGTGGTTCTTCTCATCTCCGAATTTTCTAACGGTATTGAAACTGTGGAGACGATAGGTTGTTGAGAACGGACTGTTTTATGATCAGATTTTAGCGTGTCCGTATTAACAGTCTTACGTTCGACATCCGTTTTCGTCGGACTCATAAGTGGTGTTGAAATTCTGTATGTTTCAGGTTCAGGATCTGGAGCAGGCTGAACGTTTGCACACACTAATCGTGCTGTGCCTTTGCATATTCTCAATACAATAGGTGGTTTCCCTTCCTCCCTGCTGGAAGTTGCATCGTTATTGGTTGCATCTAAAGTTTCTGTTACCTTTTTAGCCGGAGCATTCGACACTTTCGTCACAGATTGCTTTGGTGGCAGAGGCGGCTGTGTAGTCGCTTTTTGAGGACGTGTTCGTCCATAATGTGAATCAGGTACTTGTTTGTATATTGCCACATCCTGGCGAGATTCTTCTATCGGAGGTGGAACATTTCTACTCTTAAAAAACTTCTTAGGTTTAACAACCGGTGATGCTACATCTGGCTTATTGTCTGGATCAGTTTCAAATGAAAACGGATCTTTTCCAGAATTAACGCGAGCGTTTTGATTTCCATAATCAAGCTTTATTCTCTTTGCACCAAACGTATTATGTATATCATCTCTTCTTCCTATTCCCAAACAAATATTTTTATTGAAATGAAATTTTAGAGCATGCAATTTTTTAAATACTATACTTAAATATAAACATGTAAATATAATATAGAAAATAAGTTGAAGAAATTACGCATTAATGTTGCATTAATTAGATGTCGAATATGCAAGGAATATTTGTTAATTCATATATATAATATATACATATATATATACATACATATATATATATATATATATATATATATATATATATACATATATATACGTATATAGATATATACATGTGAGTATCTGCGATACAATATAATGATACATGCAACTATGATCGATAATGAGAAAAGCATACCATTGATATTTGTGCTTCTGATAGATGTGAAAGATGTAATACCCCATTTTCCAACAGTGCCTGCTGATTTAGCAGCAGAAGGTCGATTGCTGTTCTCCCTAAAAAGCTTATCGAATTGAATGCTCCCAGGCGACACACTGCTGACCTTACGGCTGTAAGATTTTGTGTAACTACGGGACGTCATGTTGTATTAATTGATACTTCAAAAACGTTCCACATCTCAATAGACACAAGTAAGTATATCCATCTTCATGTTCTCCAAAAGTTATCAGGCATGTATGGTAAATAACCATTGACTGTTCGCACGGTTACGGTGAAATGTTGCGAAAGGAAACGAAGCTTCAACGCATAGGAGCCTCATTCACCGTGATAAATTGAAAGTTCGTAAGGAAAAAAATCAAGAACCAATATATTCGGAACATATGAAAGAAACAAACGCCATGTTTCATTCGCTATTTATCCCGATGCACAAATTTACGAAAGTATAGCTCTCAAATTCGATTTCGATATGGAAACATTGTCCTTATACCCATTGTTCTCAATCTCGTGTTCACACTTATTCCTTAAGTATCGTGATTTTTATATATCTGCATAAGTATAACTAAAAATATTAGTCATAACATGATCTTGAGCCATCTGTCGATGTTTTTCGTTTCAAGATTTAGATACATACCATACACAAAAAAACGAGCAATACAATACACAAGATTGTAATATGTACTTGTCGCCCTATCCAGTAGGTAGAGCCAACAAGCAAAGATTCTCCTATATCTCCTGTCTACTTTACCGGTAGACAATCATCCAATCAAAATCTGTTTTATATAATAAATAAATCACACTCTCTTTTAGCTTCAAGTTCTGATTTGTAGATCTTCAGTGTTTAGAAGCGGTTAATGTTACAATTATAAATCGTTTCTAATATGTATCCTCTGTTTACACAGTTTGATTGTTCTGTTAGCTATTTTTTATATTCCAAAATAATTTAAGTTTATGTTAAAAAATATCTTTTCCGAAATTTATTTATACATACTTAATTTATCGAGGCAAAATATCCTATTATTCTTATAATAAATATTTATAAACATTTAAATATTATTTGGCACATGACTTTGTAATTTGTATTAATATAATATTAATACATGCAACTTCATACACAATTTCGTATAACAATATTTGTCATAGGGATATATGTATTTGTACGGGGAAAAATCGGGGTTCCTAATTAATCTAATTATGTATACACCGTGGACCGTACATAAATAACCAATAGAAATCGTGTGCCTAATGCTTACTATATTCATGGCGGTGTCCACCTGTCAAATAATATACGTCCAAATGTCAAAGTTTATATATGTACATAAATTTTATAACATCGACTGCTTGCAAAACTATGTATAACTTTGCACTTGACCGTGCGATTTTTACACATATTATATAAAATGAGCCACGCTCTACCATAATTAAGGTTAAAAAGATACATGTGACATTTTACCTTCCCTTTATTAGTTCTTAATTATAGGACGTCAAAAGTGTATAATAATCTATGAATTTAGGCGTATTTAATAGAGTTAATCTTAAGGTAATTTTTCGTTCTCTATTATTTTCCTTATGTTTGTTTAATAGTATTGCATATTAATGTCCATATATTTTAGGACTCCCAAGGAGGAATGTATTCCGAATGGGCTTCTCTAAGCATTTTAGTTCAACAAGGTTCGGAAGAAAGTCAGAGTGTCTTAGAAAAATTCTCTCCTGGAGCAGGAAAAGAAGTAGCTTTGTCCATTGTACGTCAACTGGCTGCAAATCTTGGTATAACCCAAGCAGCCGAGCCTAGTCCATTGTGCACAGATAAAGAAGTGCAATGGTGTATGGAAGTAATATGTTTTGGATTGTCTTTGCCTTTGGCAGAACATGATACAGTCAGAGACTGTGTTAATGTGTATTGTGAATGGCTATCAGCATTGTACTCTACACCAAAGATTTGTGTACCTACACCGATCATAGATGATCCTAATTTCTATGCCCGAAAGATAATAAGCCATTTCCATAATTTGTTTGTTCCACGAAAAGGAGAAGGTAAAGTTAATAGCTTCATGCTTTCTTCTTTCTTCTTTTTCTATGTCATAAATTCTTGAGCCACTTTGCATTAGTGAAATTATTTATTAAATTATAAAGAATTACAATCTAACAGTCTGCAATGATCTTTTTTTTCATAGTCTGGCCATTTTTATATCAGGATCTAGGTAATTTGTACTTATTAAAAGAACTATATTCCTTACTTAATAGATTAATACTTTTATGCATAAATTATACATAGAGAGCATCTGTAAAACATTGAATATTGTTTTACAGGAACTGACACAATTAATAGACAGGCTGTTTTGTGTCATAGAGTACTTAGAACACTGCAGCAAATTGCAAGAGGTCCAGCAAATTTAGAAAGAGAAACCTGGGAAAGCTTGCTATTATTTCTTATTGGAATTAATGATGCACTTTTAGCTCCACCAGCAACTAGGGAAGATGCTGGAGAACAGTTATGTGAAAGAGTTCTAGGTGTACTTTTAGAGGTATAATGCTCTATAAAAATGTATTAATGTTAAGCATATTCTGAACACTGTTAAATGTACACAAAATTGTTCCAGGTTTGGCTAGTGGCGTGCGAACGTAATTTCCCTTCTCCACCGTTATGGCGTACTTTACGGGAGTCTTGTCTTCGATGGAGGCACAGATTAGCATTGGTGGAACAATGGAATCGCGTTTGTCTTGCTCTTACTGCAAGACTATTACAAATTATGTATGGTCCAATGTTCCCAGAACTAAAAATAAGTTAGTTAATGTTATTAATAATTTATTGTCACATTGATATTAGCAGTTCCTAATATATAATTATATGTATAGGCGAAGAAGACTCTCAGCTTGTACCACCTACAATGTCGGATGAAGCAGTAGCTCAAGCATGGTACAGACTTTTAAGGACTATAGGAGATCCTGTAGATTTATGTAGACCGGCCGTTGTTTCGCAAACTCAAGCATTTTTACAGTATGCCATTGCAAGCCCAAACGTTATAGATCCTTGTCAGCATCCTTGCTTACAAAGTTTACCACAAATATTTCTGAAAGCCATAAAAGGTATAGCAGGTCAAGTTGACGCTTTTCTTGGTAAGTAAATGCCACCAATTATATTATGTAATAAAAAAATATGATCGGTGTTATATGAATTATAAAAATAAGTTGTACATTATTGCCACAGATATCGCAGATAATATTTTTTTAATCTATTTCTACTTTCAAAAGTAGCACATTTATTCTTCAGCTTACTTTCCTGGTGATGGTTGCACGCAGTCATAAATGTTTTAGGAGTTTCACAGGCATGTTGCTGGGAAGAGTGTTGCGTATCTTCTATGGCATCTGGATCTGCTAGTATTGGCAGTGGGGGTGTAGGGTGGGACAAATCAAGTGGCAAAGATCTGACACAGCCTTCTCCTACACCTCCAACACAGCGCAGACTTGCCAAAAGTTTCAGTGTTACACCTTCTGCCGTCACTAAGGGTATTCAGCACTTCTCTTCTGATCTTTTGTAATTGCATCATTGAAATTCAGTGATGTTGTACATTAATTGTATATACGTATATACATATATATTTGAATCATTATTTCTGAAGCTTTTTCTTAGATTATTTCTTCTCTTAGCCCATATTATAAAAAACTTGCTCGATGTATACATGTAAAATGAATTTCATTATTCTTTCCAATTGTAGGAATTCCAAAAGCTTCTTTAATTGGCTTAACAACGAGTCGTGTTTCTAGTACACCACCTATGTTGATATCAAACTCTGGACCTTCATCTGCTTCAAGTACAACCTGTAAGATTTCATAAATATTAATAACATAAAATGTCGATTCTATTATAATATCATTTGTTGTTTTTATCTGTTCAGCTATGACATCCTTGGTCCAAGACATCAGACCTCCTTTAGCTCCAGGGCGCCCAAAGTGCAATAGTATATTGCATCTTTTTGGGGAATGGTTGTTCGAAGCTGCATTTATAGGCACCGATGGATGGTCACAAAATTTACCGCGTAAGTATTAAAAAATCAAATGCGTTGGATAGTTATAACTATTATTTTTATGATTACACAGAACCATCGGGTGCGACGAAACGTCCTTCTTCTGTACTTGTCGAAGGTCCTAGTTCATTACAAGAACCAATTAACGATGTTCCACCAACCCTTTGCATAGATCGTTACGAATCTGGGAGAGCCGAAGCATTGGGTGCATTGTGTAGAATATTTTGCGCTAAAAAGACTGGAGAAGAAATTTTACCGGTATATTTAGCTAGATTTTATCAAGCGATGCAGCACGGTCTCAAAGTTGACGAGGTAATCATTTATTTGCATATTATAGTTTTTATAAAAATGCATGCAATATTAATATACTTATTTATTCACAGTCTCGTGAATGTGGCGAAACGTTAGCGAGCATTCTTTTGAATTCTGCGGACTTATTTCGTTTAGACTTAAATGGAGTACAAGTGGTAGTGCCTGCGGTGATATCAGCATTGGAAACTGTACTTCCGGAAAAGGATTTAAAGTTAAAGTCCAGCATAGTTTCAAAACCTGATCTACGTAGAGCCTCCATACATTTATTGATATCAATGTTGGCGTTACCTCTTCATTTTCAAGTAATTAGTACATACATATTCATATTTGTATTTATTGCCTCACGTGTAACAATTATATATAACATCTTTGTAGAATTTGACTATCAAGGAACTGCCAACGTTTTCGAATCCAATGATTCCGGACAAAGGACACGTAACATTTGCACAATTAAAATCAAGACTCATGAACTTGCTTATAAATGCATTACAAGTTGAAACCGATCCTCAGAATACTCATATGTTATTAGGTAAATCAGAAACTCAATTTATTGGAGCATGCACAATTAAATTGTTAATACTCTTGCCTTCTAGGGGCTCTATTATTAAGCGTACAAGACTCTGCGGCAGCAGAAGAAGTAGAGCAAGTCACTCAACCCGATACTATCGCTCACGATTCCACCGTCAATTTATTGTCATCAGGTTTGTTGTATTTTGCGATTCAAGGAACATTGGCTTGTATTACATTATATACAAATACTGAATGCACCGTTTTAAATCTTTTGAGATTAATTATTATTCGTATTCATACTTTAAAAGTAATTGTAAGCAGCATAATTCCAGCAATAGTTTATTCTGGAGTTAATGTTCTGTTTGATATGGCAGCTCATTAACATCTTCCAGTCGCTTGCATACAAAAGTCTAGAGATACAGGCATACTTATGCGATGTAAGATCATGATGCTTATTACTTTTAATTATACTCTATTTGCTTTTATGCGTGCTTGTGTGATACGTCATTCGTTTGTATTATTATGAGTTGTGTTTTGTTGTGCGTTCGCCATTGTGTACCGTCTCATCATCGCTTGATAGTCACCAGCGATTCAGCCAGTCAAATAAGTATATCCAGTGATCAACGATCGCTCGGCGAGGCCTCTGATATTGCAACTCTTCAAGAGGAGTGTATTGCATTCGGTAAATACAAGTACATATTTTTAAGTAATTCAGCAGTCTATTACTGTGCTCATACGGAATATCGTTAAATATCATCTTATTTTATTCATTTCTGTATTTCTGTTACACATTCAAGCTTTTTTGGACAGTTCTGTACACAAGCTTGCATTTTGAAAGACTTTTCCATATATCTAATTACACAATGATATCCTAAAAATCGATTAGTTATGATTCAAAATATGAGACCTTATTGCAGATTCGGCTCATGCGCTTTCTGTGCGAGCAACATATTTGGTTTGCCACAGATTAATATCGTCGTGGAAAACAGACCTAAACATTTCATTGGCAGCTCTTGAAATACTGTCTGGATTAGCAAGAACGCGCATACGTGAAACAGGTATACACATTTTATCAAAACAATTTTCTAAATTTGTGAACCTTCCACTTTGTAATATAAAATACTCTGTATTATTACACGCAGCAAGGAAATTAACAGGTCACATTATATTTTGTTGTACAAATACATTGAAGAAGCATTATTCAATTTTATAAAATTTTACAGATGCATTGGAATGCAAACGTGCTGTAAAATGGCTCTGCGATTATATTGCTTATCAATGCTGGCGTCCTCCTCCAGCTCACTCAAAGGATCTTCATTCATCCATTGTTGCTGCTTTCAATTGCTTAACTATTTGGTTAACAGCTCATTCACAATTATTACAAGTTAGTATTCTTTATACTTTAGTCTGATAATTAATTTTAGTCAAATTAATTAATTTTAATTATATTTCCAGGATAAAGACTGCTTAACAACAGTTTTGGAAGTGGTCGAGCTTGGCGTATCAGGAACGAAAAGTGTAGGGAAGCCTGGGGAACCTATTAAAATGAAAGACGAGAAAGAACTGAAACCAGCTTCTATGCGCGTCAGGGATGCAGCTGAAGCACTGCTTACTGTTATTCTAGAACAAGTAACATTCTAAGTCATTTGCTTTCTAGCAGATTTACGTTTTTAATAATGACAACGAATCATTGCGATTACAGGTTGGTTATTTCCCAAGCGCATGTGGAGCACAGTCATTGTCATCTTTATTGGATGAAGTTTCGCTTCTTCGACATTGTAATAGCTGGACAGGTGGTCGAGTACCTCGTCAAGCAGCAGTTGAAAGATTTCGTTACTTCGTTGCCGAAAATGCTACTATATTAGCTTTATTGGAGGAACCACTTGGAAATGATCAAGATCCGCAGCCCACTGTCACAGTATTAATACGTGGACCATTTGGTAGACACGCATGGACAATGCAGCTTCGACATTTGCCAAGACATAGATCAAGTATAAGAAGTATAACTACAAACCCCGGACGACCACTGCCACTAGCAGAAGCTGCTCCAAGAACCGACTATAAACCTAAATTCTTCCCTGATAATGTCGATCGAATTCCTCACTGCAAAGTGTACGTTTGAATATTTTTATTGAAATGTTGAGAATTAATGTTGGTTAAGGTCATTAAATTTTCTCTTTCAGTGATGAATCGATACCCAGTCTCGAAGCAGTTATGAATGACAACAACGTAGTGAGAAATGAACATCAAACATTGTCCCAGTTGTTGGAACGTCAAATGAACATCGAGTCGAAGTATTGCGATGGAAATGAGAAAGTATCCGATGAGAAAACGGAGGAGTGCGTACCTCCACAAATTTGTCATGAGTTTCAAACGGCGCGTCTCTTTTTAAGCCACTTTGGTTTCTTGAACATGGAGCCTAAAGAGGACGACGAATCCAGAAATAATGGCCTAATTGCACTAGATCCAACCATTCCAGGATTTTGTCAGGATTTAGAAACTTTGGATAACATTAGTCCAAGAATGTGTGACACTGTATATATTTTTTATGTTAAAGCAGGCCAGAAAACTGCGACAGAAATATTGTCTAACGTAGTAAGAATTATTTTGATTTTAATTGCCACGATATTAGATACACATACCTATGTATATAAAAAAATTTTTGTTTTTATAGTTGCACGAAGCAAACGTATCGCCAAATTTTTTGGAATTTTTAAATTCCCTTGGATGGCCAGTGTCGGTATCAGCACATGCTGGTTGGACAGGCCACGTTTCCACGTCGTGGAGAGTGACTCCACAATTAAATGTACCACAACCAGCTCACAGTAATCATGGTGGAGCTTTGTACAATGGTGATACTCACGTGCTTTACTGGGCAGACGTTAGTTCAGAAATTGCATTTGTTGTGCCAACTCAATCAAATAATATGTTGAGTTCAGATTCATTAGAAGAAGCAAGTTATTCTAGCGATATCAGTGCTAATCAAGGTAATCAAATATGGTATTGATGATAAAGATGCATTAATATATGACATAGTATACGTGTAATCATTGCAGTTTGGTTTGAGAAAAGTATCAACGACAGTAACAGTTACCGGAATTATGGGACAGGCCAGAGTACTATACAAACTTCGCGGGCCATGTCACTAGATCTAGAAAAGCAGCCCCCAAGTTTAACAGGATCTAGCCCGTCCAGTTCTTCTAGTGCGGATCCAGTTAAGCCAAGAAGGATTACGAAACAAGTTTTGCCTGTGCAAAGTGACATCAAGATCATGGTCGTTTGGCTGGAAAGTTTGGAGGACTATGCCCAGTTTCCAATTGGTACTTTCATCTTTTAATTAGTTCATAATTGAAATGAAAATTACACGGTAAATTTTTACAGGTGATCTTCTCTCTTGCACTTATACCGGTCTCGAACAGACTAGAATAATCCAACCACCGGACGTGCAAGTTATTTTTCTTCAAGCACTCAGTAGCGGATTAATGAGAGTTAGATTACAAGGTCCGGTTTCTAGAATCAATTTAGCTACCCCTTTAATTGATGGGATGGTTGTGTCGCGAAGGGTATTAGGAACGCTTGTTAGGCAAACGGCATTGAACATGGGACGTAGAAAAAGGCTAGATAACGATAGGTATGTAGTAACGAACGAAATCTTTTATTACAGAACATTAACACATTCAGCATTTATGGTGTGTTACAGTTATCATCCGCCACACGTACGTAGACGTTTAAAGATCCAAGAAATGGTACAAAAGTACAGAAAAAATTTGACTGATCCAGAATTATTAACACTACTATTTAGCAGTACTCAAACTTATCAAGTCTAACGGAATGGATAAATGTCAAATAAAATTTGCATTAATAATATTAAATCATATATAACTGTATATATGTTTTAATATACAAATTATAGTATAAAATAATATAGTATAGAACTCTATTTATGAAATCAGCACAATATTGAATTTAATAATCCTATAAATGGAATATCAATATCTGCAACAAAAATCTAAAGATTTAATAACTTTTTTAATAAAAGGTAGGAATAGTGGAGAATTATTATGTTATACAATCGATAACAGCTTTAAAATGATTCTATAATATAAAACATATTACATGTTCACATATGTATTCTGTGTATATAGCAACTACATACCCATAATAAGCATACAATACCTTTTATTTATATTTGAAATAATTATTTTCTACTGTAGGGTATACATGAAATGTATATGAAATTATCAAGTATGTGTTCAAATAAATGCATACATATAAAGAAATATGTCCATTCACGCTTACTTGCGATGTTATGTATATCTAGATAAGAACAAGGTTGCAGAAAAAAACTAGACAGATGTAATTAGATGTCATTATATCACACTTTATTACGTATGTTTCTTACGAACAGAAAAGTTTTCAACAATCGTTCGCAACTGTCTATAATACAAATATTTAGTAGTAACTAATAAAGAATGAATCTAAATCGGCAACACAGACTTTATACACGGAAATATGATGAATACAAAGGAGTTATATAAGAATTTCGATAACATTATCAACAATAAGTAGGAAGCTAAGTTGGGGTTGAATCTTTGCGTGCTATCTAAACGATATTGTCATCATATATCAACGTCAAATTTTAGCTACATCATTCTGTTACGTTACTACGTATAGTGCAATACCTTCAATGAAATATCTACATAGCACGGCAACACATCTATTCTTTTTATTGCCGCGTAAACAGAACGAATTACCATCAAGGTTAGGCCTCAATGAATGCAATTTTGATTAAAATGTCGCTTCTGACAATAACACTGAGTTATTGGAATGCAATGAATTTATTGCAATTATAAAATTTTTATTTTAATTACAAGCTAATCAGGAATCTCGTAAACAAAAGAATCAGAATCATTCCTTTTTTGGTAAACGATCAAACAACCGATGTTTTCTTTATTTATCACTACTTCCAATATCAATACAGTTTCAATTAATTGCTTATCGTATCAGCGACAGTAACAGATTATGATATAAAAACTTGCAATGTAATACAGTGACAAATTGACTCTTGATTGCAACATAATTATTTACTTATAAGATCTTATGGAGTCGTATCTACAATTTAATTTCCCATTAAATTGTTCGAGTGATTTGTCCCACCCTTTTTCAAGCATTACATTGACGATACTTTCGAATTATATGAATACGATGGCATGACGCAATGTATTGTAATTGGTCAAATAAATGAACGAACACTAAGGTCGAACCGGCAAGTGTTGGAGCAAAGATTGACCCTCTCCAATGACATAAGTTCCGAGTAAGATCGAATCGAGCTGTCATTTACCACTCCACGCTTTCAAGATAACATACCTATTACATTCTCTGGCTAGCTTCGCAGAGCGAACACGAGCAATAGTTCTTATTGCCAGTGTTCATATAAAATCTACTCTTCTAAATTGGAATATAGAATAGTATCTTTGTATGTACATTATACTTTGTACGTAAAAAACATGCATTCCACGTGCATGACTACATGTACATATGTGTCACTTGTACTGCTTGAACAAAAATGTACGCGATATGTACATAGCTTCAATACATGTATATGAACGAAAAATTTGACATTAACAACACATAACTGTTTGCTTATTGCAATTGTTTTATTGTTGCATATTTGATGAAAGTAACGTTTAGCGTTATGTACAATTTGTTTTTTTAATTAGCCTGATCACCGCCGCAGTGCCCTAGTCTATCGTACATACATACGTATGTGAAGTTGCGTATGTATGCATATGTGTGAGTTGTATAAGATAAAATTTCACATTGCGACATCTTTCGGCAATGTTGCAGAGCGACGGTTGCATGCGTTGGGCCGAAGAGGATCAGATCCTCTTTGCGTTGGGCTTCTTCTGCGCAAAAGGGGAATTGTCATTACCCCTACATAGGTATGGGTACCCCGCAGCCCGTATAACCGTATAACCCGTGATATGTACTCTCGCCGGCCTGACTTTATAATGTGAATCCGAGTCGGTTCGGGTACAGTTTGCGTTCGCTTTCTCAAGCGAATGGTTGGTAGCTGCATGATCGGTGTTGGTCACATGCCAATAAGTATCGTAAATGTGTGTTTGTTCGGTCGGATTACCCGTGATTAGTTGTAACCGTTACTCGAATTCAAAAAGTATTCGTCCCTGTGTACTTAATTAATTACTCGAAAAATCCGCCGGAAAGCAAGGATAAGTGAATTCGCGGAACATAATTGACCAACAAATTTATGTAGTAAATGTATCATTATGGGGAATCAAACTATGGATCAATTTTGTGGTGGCAAGTTCTGGGTACGTATATACTTCTGCTTTGCTTACATTGTTATACATTTACATTCGATATCTTCGAATTCTTTTTAAACGAATACATTCCCGATCGGACTACCAGTCAGCTAATCCAGCACCCATTCCAATATCATGGTTTCTCAATCGCGAGACTGAAATTTACACAGCATGATTTTCCGTCAGAAAAGATATTCG
Organism: Augochlorella aurata; assembly: GCA_028455555.1. Classification (NCBI taxonomy): domain Eukaryota; kingdom Metazoa; phylum Arthropoda; class Insecta; order Hymenoptera; family Halictidae; genus Augochlorella; species Augochlorella aurata. The sequence goes on along the minus strand of CM052156.1, from coordinate 2,514,084 downwards.
GTCTTGTGTTTCATCGTTTTAGAAATATTGTAACGCTTTGCTTACCGGAAGTTTATTATTACGATTTTCAATGACCTTGGTATAGAGAAAAAACGGCTGAAAAATTTTCATCTAGATAATAAATCGCAAAGAAATTATTGGATTGCGCTATGGCAAATGACTTGTTGATTAGCAATTATTTATTTCGAAATTTTTCCATCAAACACTATTAAAAAAACTATTGTAGCGGCTACCTCCTACGCTCTCCAGCAGATGGCTAATTAGTCAACACCTTTCCCGCTACTACATGATCCTTCACCGATCCGCATATATATTTATATCGTCCTCGACCTTCCTTACCTTATGGTATTCCTACGTCTAACACAGGGCCCGCTAGATAGCTTTAATCATGAGTCCCCTGGCGGGCCCAGGACAAAACGCTTTCTCTTTCCGTCCCCCTTGCGTGCAATTTTAAGTTATAAAAAAATACATGAAAGTAATGTTTCTTTTTCTCTCTGTTCTTCTAGGATAATGATTTAGCATGGAACACAGATGATCCAGATATCCCAGAATGTTTTCAAAAGACTATGTTGATATGGATACCGTGTGCATTTTTATGGTTCTTCTCACCGATAGAAGTTTATTACCTTATAAGTAGCAAGAAGAAAAATATTCCATACACGTGGTTATATATTTCTAAACAAATACTTTTGGCATTATTGATTGTACTTACTATTGTTGATCTAGGCAATGCTATACATAGAAGTTCTTATGAAGTTGTTTTTAGTGTTGATTATTATACACCATGTGTAAAGATAGTTTCTTTTGTGAGTATTATTTCAAATCCTTCTTTGGAAACTTTAAAACTAAACTTACTGCTCACATTGTTTCTTCTTGTAGATTCTAGCATTTCTTTTAGTAATATGTAATAAGAAGCGTGGAATGCGTACTTCTGGACTATTATTTTTGTTTTGGTTTCTTATTGTAATATGTGGAGTCGTTCAATACAGAACCGTATTAAGGCTGTACATTGAGAAGGTACATTAATTGTTATAAAGTTATATTTTTAAGAGATTCATAACTTAACTTTTATTTGTATTACTTTCTCAGAGAGAAGTCACTTATTCGTTTGTATCATATATGATATATTACCCAGTAGTTGTAATTTTATTCTTGTTGAATTTTCTGGTTGATGCAGAACCTGAGGGTATTGAATATCCAAAGGTAAGTTTATCTTTATTATATCCAGTTTAGTCCATGACAGATTTATACTGTACCATTAACTTTACATATTAAATTTAACAGGAAGGAATACCATGTCCAGAGCAGGCCTCTTCCTTTCCATCAAAAATATTTTTCACATGGTTCGATCCAATGGCATGGAAAGGCTTTCGAAAACCTTTGGAAGCTACAGACTTGTGGATTATGAATGCGGAAGATTCGGCCGGAGAAGTCGTCCCGAAATTCGATAAATATTGGAATAAAAATGTGCAAAAAAACAACAAGTGAGTGTGATATTTATAAATATTTGATGATACTTATTAAAAAGATAATGAGAATAAATATTATGAAATGCTTTTGTATCAAATTACATTAGTAATAAAATGTCAATCTACTTTTGCTAACAAGAGTATTTTGGATTTGCTTTAGGTAAGTTCAAATGCACAAAGAAAAAGTAGTTGCCTATATTAGTAATTAAATTAAATGAAGTTCGATATTAATAATAATATATTTAATCATAATATTGTTTGCATTTTATTTTAGTGTACACAACACTAAGGCATCTTTTAGAAAGTCTTCTGGACAAGTAGATTTTAACAGTGGTCGTAAAAAGAAGGTATCGTCGATTTTGCCACCTCTTTGTAAAGCTTTTGGTGCTTCCTTCTTATTTGGTGCCATACTTAAAGGTGTACAAGATGTTATGACTTTTGTTAGTCCACAAATATTAAAGTAAGTATCATAGCTTATTCCTGCATGATCTTTCCTATTCTAAATAACAAGTTTGGTATTCCTGAAATTAGTAAAGTCATTAGGAATCACAACTGTATAGATTATAATTGTTATTATTTTTAATTTAGACTACTCATTCGTTTTATTGAGGAACGCGAGTCAATGTGGAAAGGCTATTTGTTAGCAGTTTTACTCCTAGTTACAGCCACATTTCAAACATTAATTTTATCTCAGTACTTTCACCGCATGTTCTTAGTTGGATTACGTATACGTACTGCATTAACAGCTGCAATTTATCGGAAGGCATTAAGAATGTCCAACACCGCTCGAAAAGAATCAACACTTGGTGAAATAGTAAACTTAATGTCCGTGGATGCACAGAGATTCATGGATTTAACAGCGTACATAAATATGATTTGGTCTGCGCCTCTACAAATCGTTTTAGCCTTATACTTTTTGTGGGACCTACTGGGACCGGCAGTGCTCGCTGGTTTAGCTGTTCTACTTATTCTTATTCCAGTAAATTTATTGATCACGAATAGAGTAAAAACATTACAAATCAGGCAAATGAAAAGCAAAGACGAAAGAGTTAAATTAATGAATGAAGTTCTCAACGGTATCAAAGTGTTGAAATTGTATGCCTGGGAACCTTCGTTTGAAGAGCAAATACTGAAGATACGTACAAAAGAAATTCAAGTATTGAAAGAAGCGGCATACCTCAATTCTGGAACAAGTTTTATCTGGTCGTTTGCTCCTTTCTTAGTAAGTTTCTCTCAAATCGCTGTAAACTTTTCAATATCAAAACGACTATAATTGCAATCTTCTTATCATTTGTTTTATTTTAGGTATCTTTAGTATCCTTTGCAACATTTGTACTTATAGATGAGAAAAACCACTTAGATAGTACTGTTGCTTTCGTTTCTCTTAGTCTTTTCAACATTTTAAGATTTCCTCTGTCTATATTACCCATGATGATTGGAAACATGGTTCAGGTAATTAAAAACTCATTAAAGTTCAATTATATTATGCTTACGTATTGAATAATGACTTTATTTTTATTCAGGCTTGGGTTTCCGTTAAACGTATTAACAAATTCATGAACACAGAAGAATTGGACCCTAACAATGTTCAACATGATCCATCTGAATGTAAGTATTATTTATTATAATAGTTATTTATTAAAATGAACACGCTATAATATACCAATATATAATTTATATAGCTCACGCACTATTAGTTGAGAACGGTACTTTCACGTGGGAAGCGGATAATATTGAGAAACCAACGTTAAGAAATATCAATTTACAAGTAGAACAAGGGCAGTTGGTAGCTGTTGTTGGTACAGTGGGATCTGGTAAAAGTTCTCTAATATCAGCACTTTTGGGAGAGATGGATAAAATCAGTGGCAGAGTTAACACGAAGGTTATTAACGAATTACATATTCTCCGATTTAACTAGACGTTGGCAAAAGAGATTAATTCTTTTCTCCATATAGGGATCCATTGCTTATGTATCTCAGCAAGCATGGATACAAAACGCATCGTTGCAAGACAATGTACTGTTTGGCAAACCACAGCATAAAAATTCATATAATCGTGTGATCGAAGCGTGCGCATTGAATCCAGATTTGAAAATATTGCCTGCAGGCGATCAGACTGAAATTGGAGAGAAGGGTATTAATTTGTCTGGTGGACAGAAGCAAAGAGTGGCCTTAGCAAGAGCAGTGTACAATGATTCGGACGTGTACTTCTTAGATGATCCTTTGAGCGCAGTAGATTCACACGTTGGAAAACACATCTTTGAGAATGTGATTGGCAACAGCGGTTTACTCAAGAAAAAGACAAGAATACTTGTCACACATGGCATCACCTTCTTGCCAGAAGTTGATAATATAATTGTTCTGAAAGATGGCGAGATAACCGAAGTTGGAAGTTACAAACAGCTTCTGGAGAAAAAGGGAGCTTTTTCTGAATTTTTAGTCCATCACTTGCAAGAAGGTATACATCAATTCTTCTGATCTTTATTTTCGTCATTCGTATTCTCTTAATTAATATTCAATTATATTTTTCATGGTTCTAAGTTGGAAATCGTAAGTCAGTGAAAAAAGTAATTACGATTCCTTTCCCTAAGTCAATTTTTTTGCGATTGTACGGAAAATGGTTCATATTGCATTTGGCTAGAGATTTTAGGGTATCAAGGTTATTAATATTTTTGGATCCTCTTATCTTAGAAATTTTGAATGGCCAATTTGTATTCTGAAGTCATCTTTCGTGCAATTGTTTATTTCCACCTAATACAGTATAACACGCATGCAGGACAACCTTTTGCATAACGCATGTCCCATTTGAACCACGGTGTCGCTGAAAAATTCTTTAGATAAATACAATTGTTCATTCTTTCCGTAACTTGTGTTTTAAGTATTGCCATTAACGTCTGGTACTTGCAAAAGGAATTGAAAACTTTTTTATGTAGAACAAAAGACTTTTCTGTTACTAAATTTTAATATTAAGAAATTATTACGTTGTGATACTACAATAATGTACTTTTTTTGTTCAATATGACGTATTATTTTATATCTATTATGATAAATTTGGAACAGTGCATGCTGATGATGGGTCAGAAGAAGATTTAAATGAAATTAAACAACAACTGGAAACAACGATTGGCTCCAACGAGTTGCAACAGAAATTAACAAGAGCTAGATCAAGAACATCAGAGAGTCAAAGCGAATCTGGTTCTATCGCTGAGAAAAGATCTCTACGTGGCTCATTAAAGAAGTAAGTTTCTTTCATTGTTATTCAACGTTTTACATTCTTCTCTCTATATATAGTTATTATAATTATATAAACTTTTAGACAACATTCTACGGATAGTCAACAATCAGATAGTTATATGCGCAGTAATAGTGTGATGGATAAACCAGCACAACCAATTGACAAGTTAGTAGAAGTGGAAAAAACTGAAACTGGAAGCGTAAGTTGTTTTTTCTTGGTCCCTTTAAAAAATCTGTTGAATATACAATTATATATTTATTTTCTTTTTTAAATTAAGGTCAAATGGCAAGTGTATTCGCACTATTTCAAATCGATTGGATGGTTCTTGTCGATAGCGACCATTATAATGAACGCAATTTTCCAAGGATTCAGTATTGGTTCAAATTCTTGGCTGAGTGTGTGGTCCAATGATAATTTAACAGATTACAATAACACATTCAATAAACCAAAACAAGATATGTACCTTGGAGTATATGGTGGACTTGGACTTGGTCAGGGTATGTTATCAAGATTCTATGATTATTACATGATACTTAGCACTTCTTCTTTACGGAAATTGAGTACATTAGCTGTTTTTGTAAAACAAAACCATTGTAAGTTTAATAAGGTAAGCTTATTAGGCTTGATCGAAAGTTCTCCAAAAAAGAGCATGTTCCTTCACAGATTACATGGTCTTGAGGTAATTTAATTTTTCTTCGTTAGAGTAAACGATAGGTATGAATATAAATATGCACACGTCTTAGTACACCATTATACCAAATACGTTTTGTTTCCGAAATAATTTTACACATTAACCAATACTCCAATATTAATAACATCTTAGCGAGTGTGGTTTGCTGTATCTATAGAACGTTAATACTCACAGTAAGGGCTTTCATAGTGATAAATGTTAAAATGCAACCATTTCAATGTCTTTGATACTAGAAAGAGTATAATTTATATTTCGCATGCATTTACCTTCAGTTATTAATTCTAATGTATATATAAGTATATCATAACTGATAGAGTAAGGAGAAGTCTTACTTACGCGCTACTAAAACTTCGAATTCTAGTCGCTGAATTATAGTTTAATTGAAAAAAAGTCAAAAATATTGAACTAAAGAAAATTCCATTATCACGTAGTTCTACTGTAAAGATTAACTATCTAACAATTATTTTACAGTAGTGCATGTTCACTACTTGATTCCTATTCTTTTAACATGCTATGATAGTTTGCCATGATTTGCTGATAATGTATCTATGTAATAATCTTTTCGTTTCTAATTATAAATGCACCTCGATACATGTGTGACTGCAATAAGGAACTTGCAGAGTGATGTTACACACACGGTGAGCTAAGACTAAGATTAAATGAGTTGGTTTTCTTTTCCTAAAACTATCTAGATTAATAAGCAAATGCAATTTTTGCAAGAAGAGTTGCAAATTCTTGATATAAACATATCGGAATCAATGATGTATCAAAATTACCACGAATCGTTGTAGGCATAACAACGTTTGCTGGGTCGTTAATCATGGCAAAAGGAGCGATATACGCTTCCGTGCGTCTCTTCGAGTGTATGTTGCAACGTAATCTCCACAGCCCAATGTCATTCTTTGACAGTACTCCGATCGGTCGACTTCTCAGTCGATTCGGTAAAGACACCGATGTCATTGATAACGTTTTGCCAACAATACTACGTTCCTGGATTACTTGCCTCTTTTCGGTATGCTATTTGTCTCTTGTAAATGTTGTGCTTAACAATTACTGTTTCTCGTGCGGAAATAACCGTTTACTCATTGCAATCACGACTTTGATATTATACATATACCTTATTTGATATTTTATTAATTAAGCTAGACCTTCGAAGAAGTATACCTATGGTAACTATATGAGGAAGGTATGAACAATCACTTAAAAAATGTTGTTTGCATGCTGAAGCAAATTATAGTCATGTACAGACAAGATCATTTCTCTAAATTGATTTATAATTTTTTAATTTATTAAAAGCAGAGGAAAATATGATTTAGTTAGCAGCTTCAGTTCTATTATCATCGGTACATATTTTTCTCTTTTCAGCCATTTTATGAACTTATTCATGATATATTTTCTCAAACGTAATATTAAAATAGATAGTGTTTGTTTCAGGTAATTGACATCTAAATTTTCATTAAAGGAGTTCTCAGAAAGATCGATTTTCATCTTTCGTTTTATTTATTCTTTTGTATCATCACTAACAACTTACATGCACTACTACTATACAGTAGTGTAATATCATAATTAGGTAATGGACACAATTATACTATGAACTTTTATCTTATGAAAACAATGTTGCTTGTGCTTGGAAGTTCCTTATGTAATTTGCATAAATTTTCCAGTATTAACTGCCTAGCTTATTGTACGTTGTTATCCGTTACATGTGCCTAGCATGATACTCCACAGCAAACTTCACCCACCTCGCATAACATGAGACAGAACAGCATTTTTTAATTTTTTGGTATTACAAATTTATCTGTTGAACAATATCTCTTTTTACTTGTTCATGCGTACTAGAAGCGAATAGATATTACGAAATCTTACAAATATTCCTTGACTTTCGTCACGAAAAAAATTTATCGTAACGAATGAGAGACTTGAATGAAGAGAAACATTTGTTGAAGTGCTTCAGATCGGTAAAATGCTCTAGCATATTTCTCTCACCAGTTCTCAACTAATTAAGATTCGAAATTCTTATTGATACGATTACAATGAAAGCCAATCATGTCTGATGTTGTAGCGATGGCGAGTTTTTTCTGCGATTTGGCACCGCAGCTGGGCTGCTGGCTGGCTGCTCGCCAGATGCATATAGTGATGCTGCGTGCTGTGATGCGTTCTCCATTGACCTTCTTTGATACGACACCTACTGGTCGCATTATCTCCAGGTTTGCTAAAGACGTCGACATACTGGACACATCTCTTCCTCAGCAAATTTCTGATAGCATCTATTGCTTGTTCGAGGTAATTGTCGGAAATGCCTGAACCAAACTGTAATCATTGATTCTTATTATTTCTTTCTCACATGTTCTTTAGTCATTATTTATCATATGGATCCACCTTGAGTATACTTCCATTTTATGAAAGGGTTTGTATTGGTTTGTATTGGTTTGAATCTTAAGTATCTCTCATTTAAATACATCACATAGTCATCGCTTTATTTTGTACATTTATGGTTTGAAATTATATGTCGTCATTCCTTGGTTATAGCTTTTCAATAAGTTATTTGCTGTACCGGAATGTACATTTTATTCGGAACAACTAACGTACATGAACTATGTTGTATGAGCAGTAACTGTGTATAATTGTGTCCGTTCCAGTAAATTAGATGTTTAATGTATCATAAATGGCAAATATGAGAAAAGTATGGTAAATATATTTAAGACAATGAACGATGGTAAATGGTTGTGCAAGTATATACCAACTAATATTTTCATAATAATTGTGTGTAGTACATGTTTGATTTAAGATGTCATTATACCGTATATCGATGGAAAAAAGAAATATTGTTTACGTATATATATATATATATATATATATATATATATATTACGTATATCGATGTCGAAATTGATATACACGAATATCTCTTCAAACGAGTTGCATGATCATTAATTTTTAAATTGTTTCCTCACAGTTATTATCATTTTATAATTACATACATGAGCATAGGGGTATATGTGTTTCTAAAATTGTGATACGGTTCATACGATTATGAATAAGAGACACGTTCGTAAAATATATTTGTCTAAACAACACCTTTACGTTACAGGTCGTAGCAACTTTAGTGGTAATAAGTTTCAGTACACCGATATTTATGGCAGTAATAGTACCAATAGGTGTAATCTATTACATTGTTCAACGATTGTATGTTGCTAGTTCAAGACAGTTGAAACGCCTGGAATCCGTTTCAAGATCTCCAATATACTCGCATTTCAGTGAATCTGTGTCTGGTATGTAACGACACAAATGCATGACTAGGTGTATTCAAGTATTAACAGATGATACATGAAAAATTATATCACTATATTTTCTTATAGGGGCACAGATTATCAGGGCATTCGGCGTGCAAGACCGATTTATTCTTGAGTCCGAGAACAGGGTAGATTTTAATCAAATTTGCTATTATCCTAGCATAATTGCAAACAGGTGGAACTTTCATTTCAATTTCCAATTCAAAATAAAAACGTTCTGTATTAGATAAAAGATATTATTGTTCTTTGTAGGTGGTTGGCAGTGCGTTTAGAAATGGTTGGAAATTTAATTATATTCTTTTCTGCACTTTTTGCTGTCTTATCAAGAGATACTATGGAGCCGGGTATGGTTGGTCTATCTGTTGGCTATGCTTTACAAGTAAGACATCATATTTAGATTTACAAAGTAATTACAGTCGTAGAGAGTCAACGGTTGTTTAACAACGCTTCCCTTGCTTAGGTAACCCAAACGTTAAATTGGTTGGTAAGAATGACATCGGACGTCGAAACAAACATAGTAGCTGTAGAAAGAATAAAGGAGTACACAGAAACACCTCAAGAAGCACCATGGAAGAATCCTAATCACGAGCTGTCTAATGACTGGCCTGTACAAGGTCGCGTAGAGTTCAAAGATTACAAAGTTCGTTACAGGCAAGGCCTGGATCTTGTACTTCGTGGATTGTCGTTTTCTGTCAAGGGAGGAGAAAAAGTTGGCATTGTCGGTAGAACCGGCGCTGGCAAATCGTCTTTGACGTTGGCTTTGTTCAGGATAATAGAAGCAGCCGAAGGACAAATTATCATCGACGGCGTCGACATCTCTAAACTGGGTCTTCACGATTTAAGATCCAGACTGACTATCATACCGCAAGATCCTATATTGTTCTCTGGAACTCTAAGATTGAATCTAGATCCATTCAACAATCACACGGACGAAGAAGTTTGGACGGCGTTGGAACATGCGCATCTGAAATCTTTCGTTCAAAGTAAGTAGATTTTCAATCAAGTTTAAGTTTTAATATACAAGAATACACGACGGTGCATTACATTTCAGATTTGGCTAGTGGTCTTCTACATGAAGTGACCGAAGGCGGTGATAACTTAAGTATAGGTCAGCGACAACTAATATGCTTGGCGAGGGCTTTACTTCGAAAAACAAAAGTACTTATTCTTGACGAAGCAACCGCATCGGTTGATCTTGAAACCGATGACTTAATACAGTCGACAATTAGACGAGAATTTAGTGAGTGCACGGTACTTACAATAGCCCACAGGTTTAATACTATTCTTGATTCAGACAGGTGAGTTTCACGATTTGTAAAAGGATTTTTCAAACGTTGATTGATATTAAATACATTTTATGCTTTATAGGGTCATCGTCCTCGATAATGGACGCATTATGGAATTCGATTCGCCGGATGTGTTACTTCGTAATTCGTCAAGCTTGTTCTATGGTATAGCTAAAGATGCAGGCCTTGTAATTTAAAAGAAATTCAAATATTATGCGGCAATACGATAAATTGAGAAAAATCTATGAGAAAACATTTAACAAAAGAAAAGAATCTAGCGATTCGTTTGCATAGGGTAAAAGAATTACGAAATATTCTTAGACTTGACACGATCAGAAATTTTTGTAGAACAACTTTTTCAGTCAGATTCTACGACATATATAAAACGTGTCGAAGTACTCACTTACAAAGTAGTATGAACATCTGTTACTTAAAGTACTGCCATTTTAGTAGCACGTTATGTGCTAAGTAGTATAAGTTTATAAATCTGTGTACAGTGACTTAAAGAAATCGTTTTAATAGTTTTAAAAAGAAAGCTGCCTTCAGGCTTACACTTGCATGTGAAACCTGTGCGACGTACAAAATAGAACAGTATTTTTTTAATTACTCTTAACTTACACTCTATTTTTATTTGTACCGTCTTAGCGTTTTATCTCACATCACGGAGAAAAGTAGTTACCCACGTTTTAGCTTCATTTGCACAAGTTATTGAATTAAAGTTCTTAGCTATGAGAGATTTCGTTTATTAGAATAAAATACTGAAATACTTTCGTGAAAGTTGGCACTTATAAAGATGGAGACGATGCATTCATTACATTTTGCGAATATGTTCTTAAAAAGTGTGCACGACGCAAAGATATCCTTTTGATAATTTGTTTCTGTCATCGAGTACCCAATACTTTGATTGATATTATAATTGTTTAAATACAATATTACTAGATATTATAATGTAAATGAATTATACATATACACATATAGGATGTCAACGAAATAGTGGGGTACAATTGGTCAAATGTTGATTTTACATGCAACATATTTTTGCATCTAGAATTACCATTTGACTACTTGTATCATAATTTCGGATACATTCTCTATACATAGTACTTGATTCCTGTAGTGCCATGCAACCTGTAGAACATCACAGAAAATGATATTAATGCACAATTAAAGTACTTACTTTCCTTACGATCTTTCACAATTTAAATAAAAACTGTTCACGGTGCTATTATGCGGTAAGATTAGTATTTTTAATCTGTCGATGATCAATGTTTTATCACACTTAATCTACTTCGAATGTGATTACTTTTTAATAACTACTTACCTTATATATTATACAATGACGTAAATACAGCTGGTATGGCGCTAAACAGGATACTATATGAACATTTGCAAATAAACAAAAAACATCTAGGTTTCATCTTGAGATAATTGTATTTTTTGAGCATGGTAAGGAAATGATGTATATAAAAATTTGTACCTTAAACTGTTTATACACCTCTAGTACAATTCACCATTATACTGCTTTTGTACAAAAAAGGATAGCCATTGCAAACTCTTCAAATAGTATATATTCCTCGATAACAGTATAACATTAAATTTGTCAGATTTTATAACAGAAACCAGTGATAAGTAAATACTATGTTAAACAATATCTTTTGTTAAAACCGATAAGTTCATATAAATACAAAAAATACAACTTTTCTGTCCACTATTCAAGATACTACTACTGTTCATTCAAAGTGGAACGTAATAATAAAGACTTTAATGTTTATTTTGAACTATTATGTAATATAATCTTAATAAACAGTTGTAACCGATATTACTTAAATACGAAACTGGAAATGTAAGACTATATCTTAATAGTTCCTCCTAAGTTCGTTGTCGTATCGGTTTTCAGTTCATAATGTATTTAAAAATTATACCAAGTACCTATATATTAAGAAAACTCATCTTAAAAAAGTAACATAAAATTTGCGAACAATATTTTAATTCATAAAATTCATGTCATTATACGACATAGATATTTCGACAATATACAAGCCAGAAATATTTGAAATATACAAGTTACATAAAGTAAAACTTAAAATTAATATATGAATGAACGTGACGTAAAATTACTAAATATTTATTGGAGACATTGATTTATTAAAAACAATAATCGTGGTCGTATCTAGGAGCAATCGTAATTTTACTTTTAGCATTTGTGTTACACCAACCTTTGCTCGTCTAGAATTTACATACCATTCTCTGGAAAAATATTTTGCCTTAGTTTCCTATGTAGACAAAATTTACCGCAAAATCACCGTTTCAACTTTGCTGTAAAAGCACAGATAGTGTATGCATAAAATACATATATCGTCATTTCCTGTTCAAGCTATTTAGCCAAATATTCCATACGTGTACGCGTATAATTTGGACGATTTTTCATTTTATTTTTCTTTGTATGAATAGGGAATCGTATTTATTTTGAAGTATTATCTAAATATTGAAATAAACTTTATATTTGTTCAATATCGCACAAGACGATAACAATTACAAAGCATTAAAATTAAAAAAGTTTAACACAAATGTTGGAACCTAAGCACGGTGACAACAATTTCCTAAAAGAATAGACGAGATTTTCTGTAGCTCGTACTAAACTTATCCTGATAATTTATTTGCCCGATGCAACGTATACTGACATCCTTAATTAGAAAAATGTCAATATTTTTGCAAGGCTTTTTCATTGGACTAAATATCAAAACCAAAAGAATATATACATACACACACACACAGTTATATCAAATTTACCGAGATACACGTAAATGCGTGTAGATATATCTTTTGGTACTAATAAGTTTATTAATTTCAGATAAAGTTCGAATAATATAGTCAACGCTAAAATTATGTACCGGATGTTAATCGTTCTTTTTAGTCACCTTATCTTTTGAACGATCCTTAATAGCTTTTTGTTTTTTATCGTTTGTTATTTTTGCTTCCATCTCACCCGAGAAACCAAATTCGTTTACTCTGGTGTGATCGGTTTTGTATATCCATCTTTGGTACAAAAATATGAAGAAAATTATGTCGTCACGGAAGCAGCTAATTCTATATAGTGTTGGCATCTTGATAACGAATGCGAAAATGTCATCGATGAAAGTGTTTAAAAATTTGTAAGACATCATACGCCATGGAAGATGCGCCACGCTCTTTAATTTATAATTAATAAATAATTGAGGTGTCATCATAATGAATCCAAATGTTAGTAAAAATCCATAAAGCATATTAAGGACCCAAGAATACCATCCTTTGTGTTCTAAATACATTAATGAATAGATTGCGTATCCTGCTAAAAGAGGATACAGAGCCCATGATAGATATCTGAAAGCGAGTCTGTCATATTCTTTTGTGGAAGATTCTACGTACGACCCTTTATCGTGGAAACTGATTGTTGGAAAAACACCGAGAATTTTCGAGTTTCTATTTACGCTAATATCTACCACCTTATTAATTTTCCACGCTTCTATACATAAGCCTATTACGCAACTGATTCGTACGACTGTATTTGTTTCGTTATCAAGGACATACAGTAACACGACCAATGACTGGAACACATTGAAGAATACTGATCGAACTGATAAACCCTCCAAAGAGTTGCGATTGTTCCAGAATTGGATATCTGAAAAATATTAAATAATAAAAGAATACAGCGTGAATACAAACTTGATTATATACTCGTGACAAGATTGCACCTTACCATTCTTAAATGCTAAGAATTCAAATACACTGTGTAATGTTGATACAATGATAGTCAGTCCCAACAAATACGGGTTGGTATCCAATAATGTTTCTTTCATGGTGTCTTGATCATTTTCATCCTCATCTGTTGTTTCTCCTGTGAAAAAGTTCTCATCATTATCATCTACTTACGATTCTACCATTATAAAGAAATATTTCAACATACCAATGAACATGGATGTCCATTTATCTCTCATCGTTGGGGCTGAGTAAATTTGCCATTTAAATAACGACAGAGGTTGATAGTTTAATTTAAGTTCGAGTTCATTTATAGTATCATTTATGGGCTGATAGTCCCTTTGCATATTCCAAAAGTCATTCAAATATATTACAGGCTTATAAAACATCCCTTCGGATGAAAATTTGATATCTGCAAAGCAAATACAAGTAAGTAGGCAAACAATATTGATACGAATTTTTGTATCCTCTTTTATTTAATGAACTCACAACTATCTAATGGTGATGGAACTTGACCATACTCCCAGTGAGTTTGATCAGTTACCAAGTTGATAGTTAAATTGGGATGCCAATGGGATACAAGTTGATTCATTGATTCAGCTTTCTATAACAAACATTGATATATTTGGTCAAACAGCTACAACGTTTATCTATAAGTTTTACAATTGTACAAACCTCAATTTCTTCTCTATTGGCAGCAGTTTCCCCAGTCAACAAATTATGTTTTTTCTGGTATTTTACCTTTTTAAGTTTATTCAACATTTTTTTAGAATACGACATATTTTCTCCAGCATAACGATTCTTTCCTGCTTTTGGATTAGGAGACATCCCACTTTTTGTAACATACACATGAAGGTATATATTCCCATTATTCTTTAAATGATCCGATGGAGTAAATTTATATTCTAAATATCTCTGGCCATCTTTATTTGGTCCGCTATACCAATCTCCATATATTAATCTTTGTTCCTTCCATATTAATGTTCTCGGAACATCGAACTGATCAATATTCTCATGTTCCGATAAAAAAACATGCAAGTCTAATAGTGCTCCATTTTCAAACACGTTTACAGCATGCACAGGTGTTTGATTAACAGTATTGGGTTGAGGACGTCTAAACAAATAGCTAATGAAGTATATAATGAGGCAACGAATAAGCAATGTTTTTATAACTGCAAAGAAAGATTCAAGTCTTGAAGGCTGATATATTGTCCTCTGCTCTTCAGTTTCTGCATTTACCTGTGCAACAAAGACCGATATTAAACAATATTACGAAAACGAATTTTTGTTTGAGAACATGCGTCATCATCATCGTCGTCGTCGTCGTCATCTTTGAATAGAACAGGTTGCTGTGATTACTTATATCACATTTGCAATGCCATTAAATAACCGTGAACATGTTATCGAATGAATTTACGAATTGAATAAACGACGCCTTCAATTGAAATTTCCGTTAATGAGATTTCATTGAAATAAGTCGCGTGAATTAGAGAACGACGATGTTGAATGCATTAATTTTATCGAATAATACACGACAAATGTTTGTCATAGAGAGATTCGAGCATCAAACAGAAAATATGTATAAAACAACGTATAAATTCACACACATTTCTCTCCTCAGTGGTTTCCGTATTAACTAGTTCGCCGTTTTGTTGATTTTCATCCATATTTTCGTTAACATTTAGTTCCTTGCGATCTTGACTATCATTTTCTGCGCTCACCATTTTTCTCTTGGAATTGTTTCGGTTCGGGTGTATTCTCTGCGCGTTTTCAGAGGGAGTCACATAGAACCGGATGTTCGATGTTCGATACACGTCTTGAATTGTACGTGTTTCATGACAATGAACTTGAAAGACTTTTGAATCACTATGTACAATGTATCACTGTAGTAACCAAATATTTTTCACAGTTGCACTTATATTTAATTACGAGACACTGTGTCGAGCAATTATTTTTTAAATATCCTTACCAACATTATCGACGATACCTTTGATACGTGGATCTATGTAATAATACGAATAACCTTAGCTTTCATTAAGTACTTATGTAACGTAGTTTCATTATTCGTTATCATATCTTATCTTTGTTATTATATTTTGATTTATACGATCAAATTAGATTAACGGCTCGTCATTAATTTCTCTAGGAAATTATTAAGAAAACTATTAGATTCAATTTGGACTCGAATTTAATTAGGACACGGATCGGTTTAGTCGACTACGATTGGATTTGAAAAATTGACGCGTTTGGCGGGAATCATGTGACAGCTTGAAGGTTAGACGCTGTCGGTCCCCGTTCGATGTTATTGTTACTGTCCAATTTGATCGTCGCTTATATTCTTTAATCGGCATTATGTGGTGCACAACTCCCGAAATTTCATGGCACAATCGTGATCCAGTTCTGAGTATCGACGTACAGGCTGGTATTTACGAAACATCAAAAGGCGAAAAGTTCTGGCGTGTTGCTACCGGCGGTGCAGATTCACATGTTTTGGTAATGTTATAAAGACAATTTTCGTACGAATATTGTCTACGATTCTCACAATACATAATTGTGTAATCATCTTTTTCTTTCGACAGATATGGTATTTGATGACAAATGAAACCGGCGGGGCAGTTGTGAAATGCGTAGCAGATTTAGAACGGCATCAAAAAGCAGTGAATGTCGTCAGATTTTCACCTTCGAAAGAGATTTTAGCCTCTGGAGACGATGGTTTGTATTTATACATTTCATCTAATTAATTGCAAAATTCATGAGGATCTAATTTTACTTTTTGCTATTAGAGTCGACCATTATTTTATGGAAACGAAAGGAAGACTGTGAGTTTCACGTTACTTCCGAGGAGGATACGGAGCAATGGACTTCCTGGAAGGTATTGAGAGGACATTTAGAAGATGTTTATGACATCAGTTGGTCGCCAGACTCTAATATGATGGTCTCAGGTTCTGTAGATAATACAGCTATCCTATGGGACATTCATAAAGGACGTTCTGTAGCCATATTGTCTGAACACAAAGGCTTTGTGCAAGGGGTGTCATGGGATCCTTGTAATCAGTATATATGCACAATAAGCACAGACAGGTGCGTTGTCCGTTTCTCTAGAAACGTGTTAATATATTTTCCATTTCTAACATACTATGTCTTCAGGATATGCCGTCTATACGATATAATTACGAAGAAAATAGTACAGAAGGTTTACAAAGCCAGGATTCCAACACCCCCGAATTATCCACTGAAAGATAAAAGAGTAAGACTGTTTTATGATGATACATTTAAGTCTTTCTTTAGAAGATTGACGTTCTCTTTGGATGGACAATTAATTATTGTACCATCCGGTGTAATAGAACCATTAGAAACTACAGAAAGAATAGCCAATGCAACCATAGTCTTCTCGAGGCATGATCTAAAAACGTGAGTATATTTTGTAATATATTGTACCGTCATTTTTAAAGAATTTAATGAATGACTTCACTTTTAGGCCTCTCATGCTTCTACCCTCTTTAGATGAAAGCACCATAGCCGTAAGGTGTTGCCCTATATATTTTGAATTGCAAAAGGATGGTCCAGTTCCTATGATAAAGCTGCCCTATAGAATAGTGTTTGCTGTTGCTACACAGCGTTCTGTGTTGATATACGACACTCAACAGATATCACCGATCGCTGTGATATCAAATATACATTATACGAGATTAACCGACGTTTCTTGGTGAGTAACGATTATGATTACTTGGATCAAAATTTCGATCTATTTCTATAATATTATACTTTGCAGGTCGAGCGATGGCAGAATACTGATAGTGTCGTCAACGGATGGCTACTGCTCTATTATACACTTCAAAAAGGGAGAACTCGGCGTGGAGTATAAAGATAAGAACAAAATCCCGGTGAAATGCGTTGGGAGTAGTGATACGAAAGAGTCTTCCGTTTCAAGTAATACCGAGAATTCTCCCAAACGCTTGTCTTCCATCGATATAGATAACAACGCGATGGATATTGATATCTCGGTTTGCGAAAAATCCCACGATTTTAGCAAGAGTCCAGGCAAGTCTCCAAAGAAGAGTTCAGGAAACAAGGAGTTCGATCAAAATAATAAATCAGGCAATGTTACAAAACAAGAATTCGACGACAAAATCGAGACCGAAGAGACCGAGGACATTGAATTAGTTTACTGCGAAGATAGCGCTAGCAAAACTGTTACTACAAAAATTAACGTGAAAACCACACCGAAAAAATTAAACGCTCCACCAACCGCTCTTACTAAAGTCCCACGTAGAGTGCAATTGATTACTTTGTCAAGTCCAAAAGGGAATAAAAAATAGAAATGCCGAATTAATACAGTGAAGGCAAACCTTACATACAATGTGGATGTTATTTTTATACTATCGTCTTTGTTATATTGTATAATAAATTGTAGATCGAAGTCGGAACGTTCGACTTTTATTTTACTATGTGTACAACGTCGAGAGATCGAACATGCTTGAAGGGTTCAAAACAATTTGAAAAGTTCATTTTCATGAAGAACAACACGGTCAGTCGTATTTCTGTATTGAATTGTTTTATGTTAGTGGACGACGTGGCGTATTTGTTCTGTCTTTCGAAGCGTAATCTCCGTGTACACATATACACACGATATCTATATACATGAACACTAATTCGCAGGAATGCTATAGCTTCAGGTTTGTCACCTGCGAAGGCTTGTACTGGTATTATATACTTGCGAGTATTAATATGGCGTATCGCAGTGATCTGACTGTCCGCTGATGCAGACAGTGGTCGCATCGCGGTACGTCCTGACACGTTTCCTATCCTCACATCAGCAAGGATGGTGAGTGATTCACTAATAAATAATACTCACCGCATTTACTGTAATTTCTTAGAAACATTGTCTAAACTATGTTCGTAATCATTGTGGATAATATATGGTTGTAGATTTAATTGTTTTACGGCATGACGTGCGACGCTACTCGCAAATTGTACAATTTAAAATTAAATTCTTCACGTTGTGTTTATTGTAATAATCGCTCGACAAAATTAGTTCAACGACATTGTCGTTGAGATAATTGATACCGGCGAAGTAGTGCTTTTATGATGACGGCTAATACCTCGGTAATAGTTCTTAAATTACATGGTTCAAGAAGGTATAGCCAGGCGCCGCGAATAAGATACACAAGCACTCTACTTCTAGTACAATCGAGCGATTAAAGAACTGTCGATAATAAGTCGTGTGCAAGATTGAATAAGATCTTTCAATCTTCTTAATACAATAAAACACAATAAACGATCTGAAGAATATTAGTCGCTTAATTCTTCCATTCCGGAGAACCGAACGCGGTTTTCAAAATTTTGTCGATCTGTAATAACTTAACAGCCGATTAGAAAATTAAATTAATCGTTCAAGGAATTCGGGGGATTTAGAAATAGAAGCATCGGTCCCCGGAGGGCATCATAACAATCAGAAAACGATAACTTCCTCGGGGTCCTTGCGAAACGGCGCCCTTTCGGAAATTCGCATCCGCGACTTCGAAAAATCTTATCTATCGCGGAAATCATGCCACGCACTCGTCGTTGTTCGATCAAGCTGCTATGGTTACAGTGTGTCAACCTGTCTAAAATCGATTTTTCGCGTGGCACGTTCTAAAGGACGTGATATATCGAAAGTCTGTAGGACAATCGGTGTCTATGCGCAACAGCGGGCTAGACGATGCCGTGCGATAGCGATGCCCGTAGCCATAGCCCGTAGCTAGCACGCGGCCGCAACGATGAGACATTTCATTTTGGGGCAACGATTGAATTATTAATCGAAGACATTGGCAGGTCAAGGTAGCAAAGCTTAGCGACTCGCTGACAGGCGTAATAACGCTTCACGTCGACAAGATATCAACATGTCAGTTCACGATCGTCCCTTGCCCGGTGACTTCGGCAGACCTCTCCTTTCAATTCCTGTCAAAGAAAGCCAACAAATAAAACGAAAAACAATTTATCTATTTCTCCTCCGATATCTATTCGATTTCGCATCCCTTGGCAATCGTGTCGAAAGGAGACCCCAAGATTTACGACCGGACAATAAAAACAACCCCCTTGACAGTGAACTGTACATTTTAATCCCCCCGACCGTTTCCGCCAAGGCTTCAAGCTGGAGGAACTAGACAATATTCGGATCGCGAAGATGGTATTACTCGTTAGGAGTAATTATTTATTTTATTTTATTTTATTATTATTATTATTATTATTTGCGAATTATTACAGCGGGAGTGTATATCAATCCATATCGGGCAGGCGGGGGTGCAAATGGGTAATGCCTGTTGGGAACTGTATTGTTTGGAGCACGGAATCCAACCGGATGGACAAATGCCCAGCGACAACACGGTGGGATACGGGGAAGACTCGTTCAATACGTTTTTCTCCGAAACCGGCACCGGTAAACACGTGCCGAGGGCTGTTTTTGTGGACCTCGAGCCGACAGTCGTAGGCGAGTATTTGTTTTTCTGCCTGAGGCGCGCGAATCGAAGCACGTAGTAACTGAAAAAACTTGTGACGTTTCAGACGAAGTGCGAACAGGAACGTACAGGCAACTATTCCATCCGGAGCAGTTGATCACAGGGAAGGAGGACGCTGCGAACAACTACGCGCGAGGGCATTACACGATAGGTACGCGTCATCTTATTTTCGATGTAAAGGAACGCGGTAAAATCGATCGTCGTTTACAGGGAAGGAGATCGTGGACATCACGTTGGACCGGATCCGCAGGCTGACAGATCGATGCAGGGGCTTGCAAGGATTTTTAATCTTCCATTCGTTCGGGGGCGGCACCGGCTCTGGATTTTCCAGCTTATTGATGGAAAGACTGTCCGCGGAGTACCCGAAGAAAAGCAAGCTGACCTTCAGCATCTACCCAGCGCCGCAGGTAACAGAATAGGGGATCGCTTTCAGTCGCGAAGCACCATTCAACATAATAAATGTTATTTCTATTTGCGTAGGTATCGACCGCCGTCGTGGAACCGTACAACGCGATTCTTTACACACACCCGACCCTAGAACATTGCGAGGTGGCCTTCATAGTTGACAATCAAGTTCGTACATTCGTTCGAGGTCTTCTCTCTCTGGCTAATTGTAATTTTAAGCACGCCAGACGATAATGTCGCGCTTGGTCGATTAATAAATTTTTCATTTTTCGCAGGCGATTTACGAGCTGTGCAGACGAAATCTGAACATCGACAGACCGACCTACACGAATCTAAACCGTTTGATCGGTCAGATAGTGTCCTCCATCACAGCGAGCCTGCGATTCGACGGAGCCCTCAACGTAGATCTCACAGAGTTCCAAACCAATCTGGTGCCCTATCCGCGAATTCATTTCCCTCTCGTGAGTTCTCTGTAATTAGGTGGGAGATGTTTTTATGTTTTGTTTAATTAGTTGATAATATTGCTCGTGTCTCGCAGGCAACGTACGCGCCTGTCATATCCGCCGAGAAAGCTGGTCACGAGAGAATCACGGTAGCGGAGATCACAAACTCCTGCTTCGAACCTAATCACCAGATGGTGAACTGCGACCCCAGAAGAGGAAAGTACATGGCCGTCTGCATGCTCTACAGGGGAGACGTGGTTCCCAAGGATGTGAACGCGGCGATCGCCATGATCAAAAAGCAGAAGCACGTTCAGTTCGTCGAATGGTGTCCCACCGGTTTCAAGGTAGTTGCAACGAAGCATCCTCGGTCTAGTCGGAACTTTCAGACGGATCAGTGACCGTTGCAAGGCCTGCAGAGATGCCTCTTTTAAATTCTAATTCTGTTTCGCATTGCACAGGTGGGAATTAATTATCAACCGCCCACCATCGTACCAGGAGGAGATCTTGCTAGGGTAGAAAGAGCAGTGTGCTGTCTTTGCAATACTACAGCCATAGTAGACGCCTGGGCCAGGATCGATCATAAATTCGATCTCATGTACGCGAAGAGGGCGTTCGTTCATTGGTAATTTATTAATCTTTCTTTAATCTGCGAAGATGAACGTGTACTTTCGGCGTCTTGAAAATCTGAAAATTGTTACAGGTTCGTCGGCGAAGGCATGGAAGAGGGAGAGTTTGCAGAAGCCAGGGAAGATTTAGCAGCTTTGGAATTAGATTACCGCGAAGTCCAGGAAGATGCTGCCAACACCGAAGACGAAGAGGAATATTAAAAAGTCATGCGTCGAGTAATTAGGACACCGCCAGCTATCAGGAAACATGTCGTACGCAGGATACGATGAAACAACGTCGGTGACCAGAAACTGCCCATTTTACAGTGAACTCGCGTATCTATACTCCATTTTCACCTCTCTACATTTACAAAATAATTGAATGATCATTATACTACGGTGTTGGTGTTTATATATATTATAGTTGCGATGTAATAAAATGAATTAATATGAAATAAAACAGTGTTTAATGAAAGATTCTTGAGTTCAATTTATTTCTTCGTTCCGCTCCTATTCCTATTCTCACCTGCACGTTTCGAATTGTTTTGTCTGACTTTCTGTTGACTTGTACTACTGAAACTTCGAAAATTCCGGAAACTGAAAAATCTTGAAAAATTTTCTTCCAAGTAGTACAGCTCAATGACAAGTCAGACATACCTCCTCGAAAATACCTCCTCGCATATCATGTTCTCCTGATACAAAAGTCGAAATTTTCGGCGAAAATTTCCGGAAATTTTCTAGCAAGTAGTACAAGTCAACGACAAGTCAGACGTCCGGAAAAATACCTCCTCGAACATCATGTTCTCCTAATACAAATGTGTAAAATTCGGCATAAATTTTCGCTAAAATTTCTGTCTGACTTGACGTTGAGTTATACTACTTGCAAAAAAATTTCGCTAAAATTTGAATTTTTGTATCAGGAGAACATGATGTTCGAGGAGGTATTTTTCTGAACGGCTGACTTGTCGTTGACTTGTACTACTTGCTAGAAAATTTCCGGAAATTTTCGCCGAAAATTTCGACTTTTGTATCAGGAGAACATGATATGCGAAGAGGTATTTTCGAGGAGGTATGTCTGACTTGTCGTTGAGTTGTACTACTTGCAAGAAAATTTTCTAGATTTTAAGTTTTCTGAATTTTCGAAATTTCAGTAGTACAGGTCAACGAAAAGTCAGACAAAACAATTCCAAATACCTCTTCACATATTCTTCTGATACAATTAGGAAGTAGTTTAAGTCAATGGAAAGTCAGACGTAAGGAAAGGAAAAGAAAGGCATTTGTAAATGAAAAGAGTTTTGGATTCAGTTTTATAATACTTTTATTTTCACACATTACAATACTTATTATTTATTATATACAATAATCTTAAAATAATTTGTTATATCAGCCGCGATCACGTATTGAATAATTGTAGAAATCCCGATTTATAACATTATAACCGAAGCTGAATTTGCGCAAATGATTCCTCTTGTGATTGCCATTACGTACTGGGTAAACTGCGGCACGATTCATCTGCGATCGTCTCATGCCATGTTGTAGTGGCGCCATCTGTAACAGAAAGATCAAACTATTAACCCAGGACTGGTAGCGCCATCCGTGGAAGAAAGCTAAACTACTAACCAAGGTCTGGTGGCGCCATCCATTGGCAGAGAGCTAAAACTGCTCGCCCGAGACTGGTGGCGTCATCCGTGGCAGAGCGCTGAACTAATACCGGGTACTGGTGGCGCCATCCATTGACGGAAAGCGGAAACTACTCGCCCGAGACCGGTGGCGTCATCCGTGGCAGAACGCTGAACTAATACCGGGTACTGGTGGCGCCATCCATTGGCAGAAAGATGAAACTACTCGCCTGATACTGGTGGCGCCGTCCGTGGCAGAACGATGAACTACTAACCGGGTACTGGTGGCGCCGTCCATTGGCAGGAAGCTGAAACTAATCGTCCATAAAGTATATTAATTTCAAGGAAGATAACCTAGAGATTTTATTCTAGTTTCTATACGGATTAACCATGGGATTTTTTGTGTTATAATGTTTTGTGACATGGAAACAGAGAATTTTAAGCAACTCTGTGTCTTCACTTAATCTATTGTTTTGATGTGTATAAATACGAAGATTGTATAAAATGAAGTTATGTTTCTTTAAAAGATCTGGAAGCAATACGTAAAACTTGGAACAAACAGGTTGTGGAAGAGTCCAGGAGTCGCTACAGAAATGATACTAAATAGTATTTTGCATTTCTTTAAAAGATAGCCCTACGGAAATGACTCCGAAACGGAAGGTACGTAAATGTTACACAGGTTATTTGATAGAACCCCTATAGATGTGTCTACTTTCAAACACGCTTGTTAGTCTAATAACAATAGTGAATTGTATGCTTTAATGATTAACAAGTACATTCTAAAATTTTAATATTAGACAACCAGTTCAGAATCTACTTCGTCAACGAGTTCTGGTTCATCGTCCAGCAGTTCCTCCAGTTCTGGTAGCGAATCTAGTTCATCGGATTCAGAGAACTCTAGCAGCTCTGCCAATAGCCAAAAAGTTTCTGACACAGAGAGAACAAAGAAAAAACCAATCTTTCCTGCGAACCGGCATGGCAAGTCTAAAGCTGAAACAGTTACTGTCGCGTCGTCTGAAGCGAAAAGCAAGGAGAGAGTACTACCAAAAAGTAGATCAGTGGTCTATTCTTCGGAGTCTGAAGAATCGCCATCCAAAGTTAAATCAGCAAAGCGAAAGCCACCGGCCAAACCTAAGGCTACAGCTACGGTAG
This sequence comes from Augochlorella aurata, assembly GCA_028455555.1. Lineage (NCBI taxonomy): Eukaryota > Metazoa > Arthropoda > Insecta > Hymenoptera > Halictidae > Augochlorella > Augochlorella aurata. Next base: position 2,489,655 of record CM052156.1, on the reverse strand, counting down.
CTCCTGTCGTTAAACAGCAAAGACCACCTGCTAAGTCTACAGCTGCATCCATTCAGCAAAAAAATGTACCAAACCCCAAACCGGCTGGTAATAAACCTAACAAACCTACTGGTAAGTACCCGATTAAACTAGAACAACTATAGTGAAAATATTATTGCGTGTTACTGGTATACATATAATATTTTGTAGCATCTTCGAGCGCCAACGGAAAAGCGATAGACAAATCAACAAAAGCAACATCCGAACCCGTGCAAAAGAAATTGAAGAAGAAGAGTATCTTTAGTCCCGAGAACAGCAGCGAAAGCGACAGTGGTATTCCAGCAAAGACAACCGTGACCAAGTCGACGAGTAATTCTGCCAAGTATACGAAAGCTCAGCAACCCAAGGCAAAAGCGAACGATGCGAAACAGAAAACACCTGCTCCAAGTAGATCTAGTCGGTAGCACGCGTTAATTGCAATTCCGCAATGGTTCCCAGAAATAACAGCGTAATTTTCTTAGGTCTATTAACGAAAGCTGTACAACCGCAAAAATCGGATAGTTCCGCGAGCTCAAAAAGCTGTTCCGCGGGATCAGGCTCTTCCGGTTCATCGGACAGCAGCACGGATTCTGAGTCCTCCGAGAGCATAGCGAGTCCTCAGCCTCAGATAAAGAAGAAAGATAATCAGCCGAGTGCAGCGGTGACCCCAGCGACCAGCGTTCTGCCAAAGCGACCATCTGCAACGGTAGCACCTGTGAAACCGCAGAAATGTACAAAACGACAAAGTAATGACTTCTCTGACTACTTGGGAGTTCGTCAAAAGTTCATCGTTCCAACATACTTACATCCGTATTTTCATCGCAGACACGGTGAAAAGCGAAGATGAAGCCGATGCGTCCGCCAGTGAAAAAGAAATTGACGAGCATGGGGAGGCGACCATCTCTCCGAAGGCAGCAACGAAAGGCAAACGGAAGCTGCAAACTCGTAAAGGCAGTAAATTGCTTCAACTACAAGCAAAGGTTGCCAGTGATTCGGAGTCCGACGCAGGTACGAACGCAATACAGCTCCTCGCTTCTGAATCCTTCCTTTGGAAATTCCATTTCTTTCTGTTACTTATGTATGGTACTTGAACACTTTGGTTATCATCTGCCTGTTACATTTCTTTTAATTTCGAATTGATTTTTCTACGCTGTACAAGATTGTTTTGGACGTTAGACGTTCCTTTCGAATGAGTTCAGTCCCTCCTGCCGACCCTTCGCTGAAACAGAGGTGATACCTGATTAGTCTAGAAGCTGTAGGTAAATTTTAATGCCACCGTTTCATCATAGCGATTAGAGCACGTTCGATTGGCGATCGAAATGCAGGATGTTCGAGCAATCGTGATACAACCCGAGCAAAGATGATGAAATCAAAAAGTGAAAATCCCTGTGAGAAAATCAAAAAGCAAGAGGAAACCGTGCGATACGAATTTGCTCGTACAAGGCTTCGGTACTTTTAAGACCTTCATTTTCGAAATCGGCGGCAAGCAGAAGGCGATATCGACGATAGTTGCGATCGGATACGAGGACGACCAGGCTGCTCGTTCGCGAACGAAGTCTTGTACGGGAGAGAACATCGCGGTTTCCACGCTTGCTTTCTCAAGATGTAAAACAGAGGCGGGGGACCGCTCGGCTTCCGGTCGCATCACAAATTTACCGAGACATCCTGCAGATCGCCGGAGAACAGAGAGGCATACATAGACACGAGTTTTCTCGAGAAAAGAGGCGGTTAGAGAGACATAAATTTCTGCAGGCGGCGGATTTAGGACTCTATGCTGCCTCCTTAACACAAAAAAGCAGTATTTGCGGTTCTGGATGGATGGATTGGACATGTATGAATAACTATGTACATACACATATATATAATATATATATCACGTGATATCGACGTCCGTAGGGAATCTTGTGGTCCATGGCATTGTAACAAAAAAAAGAACAGAAAAGCATGTGTCCAAGGTGTCCTAAGATGCAGATACAGTCTTTTTGCTTACGGCGGCAGTATGGTTCTCAGGTACGGAAACGGTAGCGTGTAAGCGTATCCTGCAAATTCCGCTGATCCGGTGTGATTTATCGAGAGTAGCCGAGAGCAAGAGGAGTACCAGCAAATCACCGGTTAAACGAGCGGGGCCTAGCACTCAAGCCAGGCACGCTTCCGGTACGAATCGGCCGCCGCAAAACAGCGGCTCCAACAATGCCACCGGCGGCAGATCCGGCCAAGGGAGTTACGCTCGTGCAAGGGTCACGAAGGAGAGAGAGTGCCCTTTGGCGCCGGCGTGCGACTCCAGGGGTCATCTCTCCGGGAAACTCGAGTCGCACTTTACTCTGGAGGCTTGCCCCTTGTACCATAATACCACGCCGCAGGCATGCGTGTAAGTAGCCGACTTCGAATATCTCCTCTTTAGAACGACCGGTTTTTCTAAAAGGCTAACGCGTTTTCCAGAGAGTTCTACAAGGACAGAAAGAAGCGCGAGGACGAGCGGAAGAAGGCTGTCTCGTGTCTCGCGAAGAAGTCGCCGAAGGGCGTGCACCAGACGACGGAGCAGCGCAACTATCAGCTGAAAGTCAGAGAGCTGAGAAACAAATGGAAGGGAAACGTCGGCGACGGCAACGAAACGGACAACGAGAACGAGCTCCAAGGAAACGAGAAGGATCGGCAGCCGCGTCTGACCAATCTCACGCCGGATTACGACTTGAAATTGTTCATGGAGGCGCAGGCGATCGCCAGCGAGAAGATCGTAAGTTCCCAGGATACCGCGCGCGATCGACCGTCGGACACCTGATCACAATTTGCGTAACTTTTAGGAGAAAGAACTGAAAGAGCTCGACTACGACGGCGAGGGCAGAAACGTCGGTGGCACGCGGGTGATCGAGATGGGCAAATGGGAGATGGAGGTATGGTACCAGAGTCCGTATCCCGAGGAATTCAGCCGCGCGCCGAAGCTCTACTTGTGCGAATACTGTTTGCGATACGCGAAGAGTCGCCAGGTGTTGAGGCGGCACAGGGAGAAGTGTCTGTGGAGGCATCCTCCAGGCCACGAGGTCTATAGGTTCGTGACGAATCGAACATTGTCCGACACCGGGTTCGCCCGCGATTATCGCCGCTATCAAGTATTTCCCTCTGCAGGAAAGACAAGATAGGCGTGTGGGAGGTCGACGGGAAGCGATACAAGCAATACTGCCAGAACCTCTGTTTGCTGGCCAAGTTCTTCCTGGACCACAAGACGCTGTACTATGACGTCGAGCCGTTCCTTTTCTACGTGATGACGATCGGGGACTCCGAGGGATGCCACACGGTCGGCTACTTCAGCAAGGTGAGCCTTGACCTCTCCTTTCTCGACTCGAAATCGCGGACGAGCATACCGGGGTGGCCCTGAACGGGACGTCGTCCGAATTCAGGGCCGCCGCAGAGCCGGCAGTTCAAAGATGAAACGAAGCGAGATAGAGGGCACAAAGGAAAGGCTTCTCGGGGCGTTTCTTATTGGCTTGGACCTCGTTGCGACAACCTAGCGGCGGAGATATTAATGCGAGGCACGTGCGAGACCGCTTGTGTGCTCGCGTCGTCGGCACTTGCGTAAACGGGGCCCGGCGGGGTCCGGCGAACAACGCCCGAGAATAATGTTAAAACCTTTAGAAGTATCTCGACGATCTCGGCGATTCGAACGTAACAAGGGTAGCCTAGCCGGTTACCGTCGAGCGACCAAATTGCTGCGCCTTTTGGCATAACTAAAGCGTTAAACGCCGAGCCTTGTTTCGTCTCTATTTTCTGCGTATAGTACAACAATTCTGCGAAACCTGCGAGCACCGTGTATCAACAATATTTTTACAATCTTTGAACAATTTAAAATTCGTCCACTGAATAAATCTTGTATTGATAAATCTGAAACGATCTGCATATGATAAAAGAATATACAACAAACGAATTAGAAGATTAAGAAAACTTGTGTCTTGTATCAACATTAATACAAAAATTGTAATACGACTTGTACGATTAACACTTTGCCGGCCGCTGTCACGCTGGCGTGACTTTTGCTCGCCAACGGTTATCGGCCGGCGTCACGTACGCGTGACATCGGCTCAGCGCAGCGTCAAAGTGTTAATTAAAGCGTTAAAGCACCGGCAAAGTGTTAATCATGCTAGGAAATAGACTAAAAGGCACAGCGGTCGGTCGCCCGGCAGTAACCCGGCAATCGTCCACCGGTTTCCAATCAACGATTCCCGGTCCGCGAGGCTCTCCTTCGAACAGAACGAGTTCCCCAACGAACTTGCGGCCTCCGAGAGGGTCGTCGTTGCCGGATGACCTAATATATTCACGGGGGATGAGCGCAAGGCCATTTTTCCTTCTATTTTGCGGTTTACCACGGCTGGCAATGGCATCCGCGTGCCGTGCCCGGATTACACCGACTACACGCGGCACAGGGGGGTGTGTACGCGCGGAGGGGCCGTCGTCTTCCATCTCCGAGTCGAGTCGAGTCCTCTCCACCCTCCGGTGCCGAGTCCGGCCGGTGGGAGAAACGCGGCAGTCCTTTACGCACACGCCTATTTACCGCGGAACAGCATCGCCGGAGTCGAAATCTTTACCGACGTTCAACGACCTCTGACCCTGGCGCAAGACGCGGCAAATCCGCATCCGCCGGGCTTTCTCTCGAGAAGACAGAGAGAGAGAGAGAGGGGGAGGGAGACTCGGGGGATGGGCGCCGACGAAAATTTCCGTCGGTTTCGAGGCAAACGTTTACCCCCCTCCTCCCTGGCCCCTTTGTCTTCTCCTCGGCACTTTGCTCTCCTTCGAGAAAGCGTTCTTATCCGCTCGGGAAGGGGCGAGGAGGCGACGGAGCTGTGCTTTTGCCTCTTCGCGCGAGAAACGACGACGGGGAGGACGGCGAGAGAGAACCGATTCCCAGGGCCGTGTCACCCGGCGTTCGAAGCATCGCGACGGTACTTACTACCACGAGTGTACACGCGTTTACTGCGGCCGCGTACGCTTCGCTGCGGTATTTCACCGAATCAGATTAACCCTTGTAGTACCGCCGGTTGGGCGTTCACGCGGCGCCCCATGATTGGGTCCTCGCGTATGCGTTCATTTTGAACGAAAATCTTGTTGCTATTATCATTACTATTATTATCGTATTAGTATTATTATCGTTAGAATCATTATTGCTATTTCTATTATAATTACAATTCTGTTATAATTACTATTATATTACTACCATTATTCTCATCGTTATCTCACCGTGTTCTTTTTTAAACAAACGGCAGACGGCATCGACGCCAACCCCCGGGCGCGGCGAGGGTTGTACAGCAGCCGCAGTAAAGCGTACACTTGTCGCGTCCGCGAACTTTAGATTTTGGAAACGGCGTAGACGATTGGCGGGGGGTGGGCAGGAGGAGGAGGGAGAAGCGATCGACGGCTCGACGGATGTTAGATCGCGGAAACAGGAAATTCCGCTCGATCGCCGAAATAATTCGGAGCAGCAACGTCTGCCGCGAGGACGACCGAGAGAGCGGGGTGGTGAGTTCATCGTCCCCGATTCCTGCGGACTGCTGCGCGTCCCGCAGCGCCGCGGACGCTCGAAAATCCAGGAGAGCTCGATAATTTCGATATCGATCCCCGGTTCTGAATTTGCGGGAAGGGCCAGGCCGCGGCTGGCTCTCGTTTTCTTAGAAGGCGGCGGGAACCCGGCGCGCACCTTGCGCGCGGAAGGAAGGAAGGAAGCGAGCGGGGAAGGAGGACGGGGCGGGAGGGAGGGGGGAAGGAAGGAAGGGCGTACCCCTCGAAGGGCGACGCAGGCTGCATCCGCAGTGGCGTCGGCTTCAGCGGTAACGCAGAGTCAAAATCTTTATAGACGTTCAATGACCCCGACCCTGGCCAGACGGTCGTGGGGTGACTGTGGTGCTGCTGCTGCTGCTAGCAGTGGTGGTGGTGGTGGTGGTGGTGCGGTGGCGATGGCGACGCAGAGATAGAACGAGAGAGAGAGAGAGAGAGGGAGAGTCGGGGTGGTTCTGGCGTACGCACGCTATGCGCTCACGACGTGCAGTGCCAGGTGGGTGGCTAGACCGAGTGGGAGTTGCCGAGGGTGGCGAGGGCGGCTGCTGCAGGGGATGGTGGTTGCAGAGGTCGCGAAGGAGGGGATAGCAGGCCGACAGGGGAGAGAGGGCGTCGCCTGGCATATCGGGTCGTCAACCTTTCTGCGGCACTGCGACGTCGGGGTCGTTATTATTTCCTCCTACTCCTCTTGCTCCGCCTCTGGCGCGCGTCTTCTCCCATCTTTTTCCCCGTTGCCGTCGACGACGGTTTTCTTGGACCGCGATCTCTGCTCCTTCATCCCCGTCTGTTCAACCCCCGTTCGCCAAACTTGACGATGCCCCGGCGAAGTCGCGGGTTCCTCCGAATCTTTTACGTTCGCCGTTTTTCTATAACAATAATAATAATAATAATTATTATTATTGTTAATATTTATTTACGGATACGGGGTGGCCCTTTGTTGCACAGGTGACAATAAACGCAAACCCAGGGGGTGAATTGTGGGAAAGATAGAGGTATATAGAAGAAATTTGTTGCGATCAGAATTTGAAGACACATTTTTGCGTTGTCAGAGATTATTAAAGAACTTATTATTAAAAAAATGAAAAGCAAGACAAAGATAACGGCAATAGAGAGGGAGGGGGTAAAGCAGAGATAAGGGTAGACGGAAGGAAAAGAGATATAAGTGGATTTTATGCTTTTATAACAAAAATATGTCGATCAGATTTAACCCTTAGTACTCGAAGCAATTTTAACTGTAAATCTGAAATCATTTTTCTGACTTATGATATTTCCATTTTACATAACAAAGTACATTTTATTATACAAGCTGGAGTCTCGCGACTCATGCAACAGTAAAGTTTATAACAATTTTCTAAATCTAAACTTTGATAATATGAACATTACTAGTCACCCACTCGAGTGCAAAGGGTTAAAATAGTAAAAACATTTCTAGAATTACCACTGTATTATTCGCAACTTATAGAAACGATTAAACAGCAAAATGAAATGTCTGTTACTTTTTTCTTTTCTTTCTTAATTTTTATTTTAAACATCCGCAGTCGAAGCGTAACAATTCTAAAACAAATGTAGAAAACATCCCCAGCGATTTCCAACAATTATTGAATGGTGTAGACAATTCGGACTCCACCGCGTTATCTTTAACCCTTTCCACCCCCAGGGACCTCGAAAGAGCGTCACTGTCGAATCCGCTCAGCCCCCGAGACACTAACCACGTGTCTTTTCCAGCATTTCCTACCATTCCGAAGCTCGGCAGCTGGACGAGACCCGCTCGAGTCCGTTGATCCTCGGCGGGGGTGCAAACGACGCTCTCTCTTCTCGCGGGTTTCGGCAGAGCCGGAGGCAGGATCGATCGTTTCGACAGCCTTCGAACGATCTTTTCCCGGCGCTGCAACGTTCCGGCGTTCGGGAAGGTGTGTTCCAGAAGGCTTCTCTCCCGCGGAGGGGATGACGAGACGCGTAGCGAAGCCGATCGATCGACGCGTGCACGGGGCCGCTTCCTCGCGCGTCTTGCGGTCTCCTCCGCTTGACCTCGAATAATCCGGACGTTGGCCTTGAGCCTGGAGGTCGTTGACCCGGGCGAGGCGGCCGTTGACCTTGAGTAATCCGGCCGTTGAACCCGAGCGCGGCGCCCACCCTGCGACGCGTCGCGTCGCCCGCGCCGCACCGTCGCGCGTTATATTCGCGCGAGGGAGAGAGAGAAAGCGAGAGAGAGAGAGAGAGAGAGGTCTGCGAACGACGACCTTGAGCGATCCTAGCCGCGACCTTGAACGATTCCACGCCCGTACGAGGTCGAGGGGACAGTCGTCGTTTCGAGGAAGCCTCGCGAAATCGCAGACCTAACAATTTACGATTTCGAAATGTCTCTCTCTCTCTCCCTCTTTTTCTTTGCAAAGAAGTTTCATTAATTCCAAGTCGAGCAAAAATCTGGAAAGAGGGGAGTGGGGAGATCATACCGTGAA